>KZ309252.1:55634-76230 GCA_000376725.2 Ladona fulva | reverse complement strand
CCGTAAGGATATCTGTCCTAATAGACCCAGGTTCGATGCTAGGACAAATCGTATGGACGTAATTTGAATAATTCGTTTACGTTTTGTAGTTGGTCGATGGCAGTCCGTTTATAGCAGGTGGAGTGTTGCAGGAGGTGTACAATGCCTTAGTTAATCTATAATCTTACATTAAGCTTGCAGTATGCAAGCAACTTTTACTCGTATATATATATTTTTATTTATTTATTTACTAAGATACACATGCATGATCTCAGATCATCTGCAAGATATACCAACTACATCATACATTTGTTCATTTCCATTATGAGAAAATTAACATAAAAACTCAGTTAGCTTGAGTGGAAATTGAACTAGAACCCTTCTCATGCCAGTCATGTATGAAAGGCAGCTGTTATTCCTCGGCAACTGTTCATTAGTAATTAATTTATTTCATATAATTTCCCTACAAACTGAGAAGTTGATGTTAACAGTTTTTAAGTTTTTTGTTTGGGCAGCATAGTTTCGGCTACTAAATGTTGTAAAGACGTTAAAAATACTTAACCTTAATTAACACCTAAGTCACCGAGTTCCCTGTTACAAGATGTAAGACAAGTAGGAAAAATGCGGCAAAATTATTCAATATTGAAGACATCATATTTGTTTTAACTTCAGAAATGGTATATTCTGACATGTTTTGATCTTCATTCCTGACAGAGAAAGAACTCTTAAATACTTGATCCTGAGCATTGTGTATATATATATTCCTATTAAGATAGAATTTTCTTTATCTGCAGGATTAAAATGGGGAAAAGTTATATTCTGTAGACCCAATGCATTTTAAATTGTGCATTTATTGGTATCTTAGTATTTGTTCTGACTAGAGCTTGATTTTAATTTGCAAATGGTGAAAAAGGCACAGTACGTAATATGAAGTGATTCTTGGAAACTTGATCACAGTAAATTAATATCCTTTATTTGAAATGGGCATATAAAGACATTAACATATATCAAAGTTAGATAGGAATCAAAAGGTATTTAAAAACTCATTCTATAAATATGATAACTGTCTGTGAAAGAGAGATGCTGCTATGAATAAGAAGAACACCATGTCAACAAGAAGGTCACTTCTGATGCTTGTAAAATTCTGCATTTTTTTCTTCCATGACTGTAGCAAACACACATTTCAAATAGAATCCTCTCTCTCAAACAGAACAAATAATACTGAGGATAGTATCAGAATACTTCAGCAGCATATACAAGAAGACAGAAAATGTTGAAGAGGAGAACCAAGAAGAAAGACAAAACTCACAAAATCCACCTTCTATTCTTCTCTAGTAAAAAGTCTGAGAGTACCGGAAGTTGAATGTTCCACTTTCCCTGGCAGATGCTTTAACTATCTAAGATGTATGTTATCCTTAAGGGGTTTCTCCTGTTCACTAATTTATGTCTTGTACATCAACTACAACATTACCAATGCTGTAAATTCATATGAAACCACTCTGCCCTTGGCTTCAAAGTCTCCCAAAGTGGTGCAAGTGAGTGTTCTGCCTTGATAGCTTAATTGGCTAAGACATGTGCCTGGAAAATGGAAGATTCAAGTCCTTGTCTTCTCATTCAAGACCTTTTATTTTTCTTTGGGATTTCTCCTATGTGAACACCTTCACAAGTCATTGTTACCGTTTTCCTTGATTGAGAAAATAGTTGACAGCATTTGACAATTGTTTCTTGTTTATATTAAGGTAATTTTTTTACAATATAAGAAAAAAATAGATTATTGAGGACTATATCAATTAATAGATCAAATGTTTGAATAAATTATTTCTTTTGGGCACCAGTAAGTTATTAATTCATGTATTACTGAGTTGTTTAGTGGCTAAGAGTAGTTGTTGTTTGTAAAGAAATATCATTGGTCCATCTGCAGTTCTTTTGATATTTTCTCTATTGATGCATTTTTGACAAACTCAGATCATGGTCAGCACGGAGAAAGTTCACTAAACAGAGGAAACGCAACAAACAGCTGCAAAGACCTACTCTTCCAGAAGGAACTAAACTCATCACTTTTCCTATCCAAAGTTCTGGTAAGAAGATTTTTATTCAAATACTCCCATCAGTTTGTTAAATTTGTTAATTTATTTACTTTCTGTTAAGTTTAGTTAAAATAAAATGCCAAGAGTTATCAATTTCCAGTCCTAAGTGAAAACTATCTTTAATATTCCATTTATTCTTCAATCAGATTTTTAATTATATACTGCTTGACTTTGTGAATTAATTCTAAGACATTTATCAATGTGTATCTTACATCAATATGAACCTACTACTAAAAATTTTTATGGCATTTTTTTGTTGATATGGATTTTAGTTTGGTTTTGGTTTGTGGCAAACACACTCAGTTTATGGTGAAGGAATATTTTGACCATAATTGGCTTTTTTGCTAGCCATCATTTTCTGTAATTGATGAAATTTGATAACAAAGGAAGACCATTTTGCAGCAATGAAATTGTCTTGGTTTGATTTTAAAATTTAGAAATCAATTTTCTTGTTGTTAATTGGCCTAAAGTATGTACCAGAGACTTTGCCTGAGGGAAATAGTAACTGCTCACTTATCATATTATTGTAAAAATATCTACCACTATACATTACAATTATGCATCAGGATTTGAATATGATGAGCAATCTCTGTTAAATGATTAGTCTAAAATCTGGCTCCATCATTAGCTGCCAAAACATTACTTACTTGGCTACATGAGGAGTGAGTGGCCTTAATTTCTTTACTGAGCCAGATTGCTATGGGTGGCATCTGCAGATGTGTAGTCCTGGTTAACACTTTTCAGGGCGTTCTATAATAAATCACAAATGCCAATATTCAACACCAATATTTTATCATGGTCACATAAAAGAGATTAGCTAAATTCCTGACTAAACTTATTTTATAAAAGTATCTTTAGATACATCTCTTGGTTTGACTTAGCGATGTTTGACTTCCAGGCACAGAAGCAGATGGGGTGACAACAGGGCCAAGGTCAAAGAAGGAGTGGATAATGAATCCAAGTGGAAAAAGCTATGTTTGTATTCTTCATGAGTATGTACAGCATGCTCTGAAGAAGCAGCCTTGCTACCAATTCAAGGAACTAGGTTAGAATGGACTGAATTTACTTAGTGTTTGTGTATGTCTTGGAAAGACATATAACATTTTCTAACTATTTATTTGGTCAATATGTAGCATTACATCCATCCATCACAAATAAGAAAGAAAACTGTTTCATGAATTCATAAATGTTATTTATCTCTTTTACATTGCAATGCCATGAATTTACTTCTGCTAGAGTGATGCAATTCAAATTATATGATAAATCAATGATGAATGATACCATTTAATATGTATTTGTAGCTATTCTTAATGCCCAAAATTAGTAATGAATGTTACTTTTAATAATAGTTCTTAAAACAAGGAGTGTGTGTGTATATGNTTTGAGATCCTACTCAGTTGAAATTTTTACTACATGCAATTTAAATGATTTTGAAAAAAAATAAACGAAGGCAATTTTTCCTTAATGCATTGGGGGAAGAGATATGAGGTGGCCTATAATGATGACGTTGCTCCGGCAAGATGACGTTGTCTCCTCCTTGGGACGAGAAAGCGTGCCAAGCATTTTAACTGTGCTGATTGTGCCTTGGAAAGCCATGCTGGTTCTTACAGAGGAATCGATTACTATCTAGGAACTTCATGAGTGAGCTAACGACGATGTGCTCCATTATTTTGCCAGAGAGGGAAGTTAATGATATAGGTCTATAATATCCTGGGTCCTCCTTTGGTTCGCTTTTATAAACAGGTGTAACATTCGCTAGCTTCCAATCTATTGGGACACTACCTTCGCTTATCTATATGTATAAAGAAGAAATTCTGTGGGTTTGTGTTTGTATATTTGTCTGATTTGCATCAAACTTTGCATGTGTGTCCCGGAAGGGATTGTTGATTCTGAGTTAATACATTTTCCCATAAGTAGACATTGTGTATTTAGGCCCATTTAGAAGGAATGGCAAGAATTGACGTCATGAAAGGGAGAAAAATTTTCAGAGATTTTAACTATTGCAGTCACGAACAGTTTGTAGTGATGAATCGCAAGGGCAACTAACATACGTAGCACCAAAATGAGTTAATAGAGGTTGTTAAATGGGTAACTTTTTGTTTATCAATTCAGACTCATGACATTTTATGATGAAATTTCCCATTGAAAGAATATAAAATGACTACTTCCATACATTACAGATTGTGAAATGTTCTCAGTGAAGCATTAAATGTTGAGACTTATGAAGTTGCTTACTTTGTACAATTCCTTTATTGACTATTTTTGCTTCAGTGTCATCATAAAGGCTGAGTTCATCAATTAGAACCAGAAGATCCCGGACAAATCATGCAAACATTAACTTGAGAAAAGTTTCATAAGAAGGAAATCCTATAAGATTCACATTCTTATTGTTGGTTGTAGATTTTGGCTTCAAACTATGAGATCTTTGATTAGAAAATGTTTGTTTTCAATAACCTGTCCCATTTGGCTAAACTAAGATGCAGAATGTTATTTTCTCTTAAGTACAAATTTGTTTACTGTATCTAATCTGACTTCTATTTTCTCTATTGAGAATCATGTGGGTGTGGCGCAGAATAGAAAAAGTAAGTTGGGATTACAGAAAAACAAGCATAGAAGTACTAGAGGTAGTTGGGGAGGAAAGGGTTTGATAGAAGTAATTAAGCTTCAACAGTGGAAATGCATGGGCCAAATATTGAGAGGAGATGGATTGCTAAATAATGTAATTGAAGGTAGAATGCAAGGGAAAAGACAGGAGGAAAAACAAAGGCAAAAGATGTTAGATGACATAAGGAGTGGTGTAATTTACAAGACCTTTTATTTTTCTTTGGGATTTCTCCTATGTGAACACCTTCACAAGTCATTGTTACCGTTTTCCTTGATTGAGAAAATAATTGACAGCATTTGACAATTGTTTCTTGTTTATATTAAGGTAATTTTTTTACAATATAAGAAAAAAATAGATTATTGAGGACTATATCAATTAATANTGGAGCTAATTCCGTCAAGTACTACGCGTTGCTCTCTGTCGGAGAGGAAGTCTTTTATCCACTCTATTACTTCTGCATTGATGCCCGCAAGTTTTAATATGTATCGCCTTCTTCAGCTTTCGAATGTTGCTTTTGTTACCCAAAGTGTCTTCGCTCCCAGTAGTTCCTTCAGAGACCACTCACTGTCACTCCAGTGGCCACTATTAGCACATCACTGGGTTTTGTGCTAATATTGAACACTACCATATATTAGAGACTGCTGATTTATCCTACTAGAAAACGAATGTACATACTTTATTTTTACACACCTTAAGGTTTGTATTAGTTCAAGAATGATTGATCAAAACTTCTAATTTTTTCAGCATTTAGCTCACAGAAATTACTATAATAGATAGGATACTATTACTTCATTACTCTACATTACTCAAGATATCTGTTCAGGGCTCGACACAAATAAAACAGAATTAGTGAAGGATTTGAGGTGAATTATTTATTTATTTATAGGCTGTGAATGACTAATAACTTTGTATTTTAGGTCGTTTCTGATATAGATGCAAACACCACCTCCACGTTTACCCATTCTATCATTTCTAACTAGGTTAAAATTACACACTTACAGTGTGTTATTCTCCTTAAAATCTTCCTCTTAACACTACACCTTTAACATTCATAATTTTCTATAAGAGTTTAATTTGTTCCATGACTCGACTCATTATTTGAAACTCTCATAAATCTTAACAAATTTCTCACAGGCCACAAATATACGCTTTTCCAATTTTCAATTCTTTTTTATTCATATATAGTATGAATAGTAGTAGTATGCAAGATACTGATATTTGTCCATTGTGTTGCATCTAAAATATGGCAGAAAAGGCATCAAAGTTTAAATCATAATTTGCAATAATAAAATGCCCGATTCTGGAAATCATATCTTAGTAAAGAAGGCTAAATACCTTTTAAATGGAGTTTATTCTGGAATAGTGATGTAAAAAGCTTGTGTGCAGTGGCTCATCTGGAAATGAGTGGGACTTTAGGAGGAAGTATGGGCTGATTTGTAGATGAACTACAGAGACTGCTTGAGGAGGAGTAAAATTTGGAAAATCTGAGCTCATATGTCAAGTTTCTTGTATTCAAAAGTGCTCACATAGCATCATCGTATTTATCGAGAAAACCATGTGTCTAGAAAAAAGGTTTTGGTCTGACTGCATCTCTTTGAGCATAAATGATAGATTAAAATGTATTTAAGAGAATTGTCTGCAGCAATTGTTTCTTTCCTAACCACAGAAAGAATTTATGTGAAATTTAAATTATTGCCTCTGTGTTGACCCTAAATTATTCATTTTTGCATAGATTCTTAATTTTGTGTATGAGATAATGAAATTGGCCTCTAGTTATGTTTTTATGCTCTCACTTACCAATTATGCTATTATGCTTTATTTAGAAAATGCAGGAACTCCATATGCTGCTACTGTCATAATAAATGGGATGCAATATGGAATGGGGTATGGGACCAGTAAAAAGCAAGCAAAATCGGAAGCAGCAAGAGCCACTTTAGAAATTTTAATCCCTGAGATGAGGGATAAAATCAGGGAGGATGCAGCTCAAAATGTGCAGAGTGGAAGTGGTGGCAGATCTGTTGGAAGCAGTGGAACTGTTGGATCAATGCGACGCAACTCTCTGGATGAACCTGATCTTTCTGTAAGTTCATTAAAATGCACCTCGGAAAGAAATTAATTGCTATCACACATCTTAAGGTGCATTTTTTATGTTATCTATATCTGTTTAAGAGCTTAAAGTATCCAAATATTTGTCCTTATGGATACACTCCCTGAATGTATGAATGATATGATTGCCTTTGAAGATGGAGTAAAATCTTCAGGGTTCATTGATGAATATTGAGATGCAACTCATCAATAGAAAATGTTTTTTATATGTATGCAGAGATATTTGAGGAGTGACAGATGTCAAAAAAGTACAGAGCTGCTGTTTGGAAAATAACTTGTTTCCAAAGCATCTTACTCGCAGGATATCTGTAATCTTCAAAGATTTCTTGAGATCTGTCATTAAAATACAGATATTTGTCTGTATTTGTAGTTTATAGCATTCTACTGGGGCTTGTCTCTCTCAGAAATTCTTGTAATAATTACAGCTGCTAGGAGAGGCTGATTTACTTTCAAGGCTTTCACGCTTAAACAGCACAGTCTTACTGTACATCCCTGAGAGTATGTATGTCTATGTCTATGTGTATACCCTGCTAGCCACCTTTCGGCGTGTGGCAGGGGGTGCATGCACCAAGACTCTATTTACCTAGTCGATTACTTTCGCGTATCCTTCGCGGAAAAAACGAATTCTTGAATCGGTTCGTTTTCGCATCTATTTCTCTTATTTTCCTCGCTGTATCGGAGCGGCCTATATAGCAGGGAGGGCGCATTATGTCCGCGACGTCTTCCGAGAACGTGGTTTCTCTGAACTTATTTAATAAATTTATCCTTAGTGTTAATCTTCTTTTNTGATGATGGCAGTATTTGTTTACTCTTCAAAGTTAAATTCTTTTTTCATGAATTTGAAGACCCTTAAATCATGCCTATTTTAACATTCTACATTGTATATTAATGTTATGTATATCAAACAGCATGTGTATTAACAAAGTTCTAGACCAGTTGAGCTACTACTTTACTACTCACTACTTAACATAACTAGCATAAAACCATGTTATATTAATTTCTGACAATCTGACGGATTTGGTAATTTGTCAAACTGTTAACGTTATATACTTCTTTGTTTAAAATATGTAACTATAACAGTATTTGTTAATAATCTAGTAAATTTCATCAGCAGCATTTCGTTAAAATTTTGTTTGTTTCTGTTTACTCTGGAAGATAGATTGCGTAAATTCTTTTTTCTTGACTGAAATCACCCTTAACCCACATGTTATGCTATTTCAACATTATAATTTTATATTAACACATTGCAATCTATTATTTGATGTTAACACAATATAATTAATTTATCACTTATATATTTAGCTTTTTATTCGAAAAAACCTTTATTTTTTCAAATACTTTGGGAGTGTTACTAAATGTGCAATAAGCTCTCATAGTCATTTTAAAATATATCAACTTCTGTGAGTAAAATGATGCATCTCTAAAGCCATAAAGGATGGCTCCTTGCCTACATTCAAAGGGCAGTCGATTCCAGTGTGTTCTGAAAATAGCAGGGTTTTGGAAATTCTGCTGAGGTAGCTACTTAGTTACCTGCCTCTTGGTTTCTGCAGTTATATTCAGCTCTAGGGCTATCTTTACTCACAGATTTTTAGCACAGACCTTTCCATTTACATTCAAACACTAACCCTTTACAAATAATGGATATAAGGTACACAGGACCCTTAAGGTACAGGGCAAAATATCGAAAAACTGAATGGAAGGAATAAAATAGTTTCCTCATAATGCATAATAAATACATATTTATATCATTCATAGTGCAATGAATAATGTTTAATTTATACTTTTATTTCATTTAACGACATCTCATAACATCATTGTCTTTATAATATTATGAGATTGGTTACCTCAGGTCATTCATTTAGTGTAAATGAATTGAAGCCAGGAATAGTTTATGCAGAAACTACATCATGTTTAGCTCGCAAGAGTATATACAATTTTCTATGGAGCTAAGCCAAACGTTTTAGTGATTAACTGTTGGAATTGTGGTAACTGACAGTAGCCACCTTCATATATGGAAATCCATGTAAAAATGCTTGGGAAAATGTCAAAAGAAGGTGACAGAAGAAAAGAAAACAAAAAAAGTCAGAAAGATAGAAACAAGATATTATTAGCACTACTTCTGCATCTACTTTAATAGAAAGGTTAGCCGTCAAATTTTCCCTTTTTTAACACTCTCGACTCAGCCATTAGGTAAACTAAGCGTTGGAAGATCAAGAATCAGATAGTTTCAGGGACTCAAGCACATCATCCAACATTTTGGCAGTTTCTAGAAGAATTCCAACGATAAGAAGATATTCAAAGAAGTACCTATTGTGCTGTTTAAGGGGTATCACAGTCATAACAATCATAAAGTTTACATAAAAAATGACAAAATTAACAATTTTATAGCACAATGAAGTGGAAGAATTGTTTTGAATTTTTGGAAGGAAATTTCCATGGTGTCAAGCTGGGTTGAAATTTAGTTACAAAGAAAATGCAAATGTTTCTGTAGTAAATTATTTAGTTGAAATGTTAATTTTTAGTTCACTTTCAATCGATTTGTTTACAATTGAAAATGACTTTGTCTATTTATTAACAGCTCAAATACAGAAACCGTTGGTGTATCTAGTTCTCATTGATATATAGAAATCATACCAACACTTGGGAGTTGGTTTTAAAGCTACAGCTCCAAAGCCACCAAAACTCAATAGTCAATCACTACCTGCAAAAGGTTGTTTTGGCTGTTTTTTCTTAATGTATATAAAAAATAATTTTTTTTTCGTAGCTTCCAATCACAAAATAAAATATCTGTGTTGCTTTATTTCTGGTTTTTGGATCTTCCAGATGAGTGGATAAATGGTCTTACCATAAAATTGGCTTTGTGGTGATTTGTACATTGTGCTTTTTGCAAATTGCATATACGGTGGTGACTAAACATCAAAGGTCTTCTTCTTCTATTTTATAACTGTTTGGACATTTTTCTTATATTGTCTAAGTAATTATTACATTAAGTCTATTTACGTTTTAATGTGTCATTCTTCCCTCACCAGCAATCTCCTACTTTATATTTGTTGCAGTATACTTGGAGATAAATTTTTCTTAGGCTGTCACATCATTTTGTAGCTTTGTAGAAGTTAAATGTTTTGTTGTGAGTGAGTTAATTCAGAACTATGCTAATTTTTCTAGATGTTTAGTAATATTATGCAAATAATTTTGTTTTTTATATTATTTCACATTCATAAAAATATTTCCTTCCAGTTGTTTGATGAAATCAAAATTGAAGATCCCAGAGTTGCTGAGCTCTGTGCTAAAACAAACGAACCTCCTCCATATGCCATTCTTCTAACTTGTATTCAAAGGTAACTTCAGTTCTATTCTTAGCACTCAGTTCATTTCAATTTTTATTTTCAACGATTTTTGACAAAACTTGTTTGCTTGTTGTTTGTGTTCTATTTTTATAGGAATTTTGGTTTAGGAGAAATGCAAATAAAATATGAGGTGAACACGTTGCGCCACCAGAAGAATGAGTTCACGATGACTGTGAACAAGCATACCGCCAAAGTTGTGTGCAAAAATAAAAGGGATGGAAAACAAAGAGCTTCACAGGCTATACTTCAGGTAAAATTAATAATTGGACAAATATCTTCTAAGTAGTGATTTAGAATTTTGATAATGTGAAGATAATGTTTGCACAGTTCCATGACAATTGAGTGTGACAACTGAGCGCTGTGACAATTTAGCGCACAACTAAATTTAACGTAAAAACTGTTATATTAATTTTTGACAATTTGACAGAAAGGATAATTTGTAGAATACTGTCATAGTTAGATATCTCTTTGTTTAACCACTGATGATGGCAGTATTTGTTTACTCTTCAAAGTTAAATTCTTTTTTCATGAATTTGAAGACCCTTAAATCATGCCTATTTTAACATTCTACATTGTATATTAATGTTATGTATATCAAACAGCATGTGTATTAACAAAGTTCTAGACCAGTTGAGCTACTACTTTACTACTCACTACTTAACATAACTAGCATAAAACCATGTTATATTAATTTCTGACAATCTGACGGATTTGGTAATTTGTCAAACTGTTAACGTTATATACTTCTTTGTTTAAAATATGTAACTATAACAGTATTTGTTAATAATCTAGTAAATTTCATCAGCAGCATTTCGTTAAAATTTTGTTTGTTTCTGTTTACTCTGGAAGATAGATTGCGTAAATTCTTTTTTCTTGACTGAAATCACCCTTAACCCACATGTTATGCTATTTCAACATTATAATTTTATATTAACACATTGCAATCTATTATTTGATGTTAACACAATATAATTAATTTATCACTTATATATTTAGCTTTTTATTCGAAAAAACCTTTATTTTTTCAAATACTTTGGGAGTGTTACTAAATGTGCAATAAGCTCTCATAGTCATTTTAAAATATATCAACTTCTGTGAGTAAAATGATGCATCTCTAAAGCCATAAAGGATGGCTCCTTGCCTACATTCAAAGGGCAGTCGATTCCAGTGTGTTCTGAAAATAGCAGGGTTTTGGAAATTCTGCTGAGGTAGCTACTTAGTTACCTGCCTCTTGGTTTCTGCAGTTATATTCAGCTCTAGGGCTATCTTTACTCACAGATTTTTAGCACAGACCTTTCCATTTACATTCAAACACTAACCCTTTACAAATAATGGATATAAGGTACACAGGACCCTTAAGGTACAGGGCAAAATATCGAAAAACTGAATGGAAGGAATAAAATAGTTTCCTCATAATGCATAATAAATACATATTTATATCATTCATAGTGCAATGAATAATGTTTAATTTATACTTTTATTTCATTTAACGACATCTCATAACATCATTGTCTTTATAATATTATGAGATTGGTTGCCTCAGGTCATTCATTTAGTGTAAATGAATTGAAGCCAGGAATAGTTTATCAGATTGCAGAAACTACATCATGTTTAGCTCGCAAGAGTATATACAATTTTCTATGGAGCTAAGCCAAATGTTTTAGTGATTAACTGTTGGAATTGTGGTAACTGACAGTAGCCACCTTCATATATGGAAATCCATGTAAAAATGCTTGGGAAAATGTCAAAAGAAGGTGACAGAAGAAAAGAAAACAAAAAAAGTCAGAAAGATAGAAACAAGATATTATTAGCACTACTTCTGCATCTACTTTAATAGAAAGGTTAGCCGTCAAATTTTCCCTTTGTTAACACTCTCGACTCAGCCATTAGGTAAACTAAGCGTTGGAAGATCAAGAATCAGATAGTTTCAGGGACTCAAGCACATCATCCAACATTTTGGCAGTTTCTAGAAGAATTCCAACGATAAGAAGATATTCAAAGAAGTACCTATTGTGCTGTTTAAGGGGTATCACAGTCATAACAATCATAAAGTTTACATAAAAAATGACAAAATTAACAATTTTATAGCACAATGAAGTGGAAGAATTGTTTTGAATTTTTGGAAGGAAATTTCCATGGTGTCAAGCTGGGTTGAAATTTAGTTACAAAGAAAATGCAAATGTTTCTGTAGTAAATTATTTAGTTGAAATGTTAATTTTTAGTTCACTTTCAATTGATTTGTTTACAATTGAAAATGACTTTGTCTATTTATTAACAGCTCAAATACAGAAACCGTTGGTGTAAAATTTATTTATTAAATTTTGAATATATTTTTAGGTTTGAATCAGTCTTCAGTCAGTATTTGTATTAAATATTGTAGCCTTATTATTATTGTAATATTGTAGCAATATTATAGCTTTATTATTATTTCAGAAAACCAAGCTGATAGCTGGAAGATTTTTAGAAGATAATAAGAAGAGTGGCTTAATTATATCTTCTCTGGCTGGACTTTGTGGAAAGACATGAATAAGAATAACTTGGTGATATCCACAAGTCTTGTGGATGTCACAAAGTTATTCTTATCCATGTGGCCTACTGCCACATTACAAATAGTTCTACTGCTATTGCCAAAATGGCTGTATAAGTTGCAGTATTTTAAAGTAAAGATATAATCTCTTATTTCGCTGATGAAGCTGCAGAAATTAATTTTACATAGTGAGGATAAAAGTAGAATATTGAAATAGAATGACTTGTTATTTAAGTGTATTTAAAGTAAAGAAGTGAAAAATATACGCAATGTAGATTTCAGGGCAAATAGAAACACTTCTAACAAAATATATTTTCATTTTTCATAATAGCAATTGAAAAATTATGTTAGTAATAAGGAAAGGCTGCCACTCAGTGGTTTAATTGCTGAAATGATTGTCTAAAAATAATTCAAAATTGTGTAAACATAAAAGAAGAATGTTAGAAGAGTTCAATATGTTATTCAAAGGTCTAAATTCAAAGTAGAAAGAAGGTATACAATAAATATTTATTCAGTAACAGAAATGAGAATATTGGAAAAAAGGCTTCCAATATTTTTAAATAATTGCTTGTAAAGTTGTAATCTGCAAATAAAAGACAAGGCAAAACAGACTCACACTCCATTGTTTCATTACTCAAAAGAGCAAAAAGGTTAACCTTAAATATTAGCATTTCCTTATTATTCTATAAATATGTGCACGCTAAAAACAACACATGCTCAATTTTTCAAATAAAAAGCTAAATATATAAATGATAAATTAATTACATGGTGTTAATATAAATAATAAATTTCATAGTATTAGTATAAAATTACGAGTTAAAGTTGCTTTCATACTGCAAGCTTAATGTAAGATAGATGAACTAAGGCATTACACACCACCTGCAACACTCCACCTGCCATACACTGACTGCCATCCACAAACTGCAATACCCTAAATGATCTAATGAAAATAGGTCTATGTGAATTGTCCTAGAATCGAACCTGGGTCCACTTAAAGAAAAACCTTTACGGAATACAATAGAAATCTATATCTTCTATCGATATTGCAAATTTCAATGTTTACCTTACCACGAAATGCCCTAACGAATTTTTGATAATTTGGTCAATCGAATGATCCGTGCATCGAACCTGGGTCATTAGGGAAAAAATTTTTATGGCATACAATAGACATATATCTTTTCTAACACTGCCATGAATTGCAACTTACTATCTTAACGCGAAATACCCTAAAAGAATTCCTGAAATTCCGACATACTAATTGCCCTAGCATCGAACTAAAGNGATTGCAATGTGTTAATATAAAATTATAATGTTGAAATAGTATAACAGGTGGATTAAGGGTCATTTAAGTCAAGAGTAAACAGAAACCGACAATTTAAACGTAATGCTGCTGATTAAATTTACTAGATTATTGACAAATACTGTTATAGTAACATATTTTAAATAAAGAAGTGTATAACGTTAACAGTTTGACAAATTACCAGATCCATCAGATTGTCAGAAATTAATATAACATGTTTTTATGCTAGGTTAAGTAGTGAGATGCGCTCAATTGATGCTGTGCTCAATTGGTCTAGTACTTTGTTAATACACATGTTGTTTAATGTAAATAACGTTAATATACAATGTGGAATGTTAAAATAGGATAAGGCATGATTTAAGGGCCTTCAAATGCACGAAAAAAGAATTTGTCATATATATTGAAGAGTAAACATAAATGCTGCCAAAGAAATTTAAACAAAATACTGCCATCATCAGTGGTCAAACTAAGTGATATCTAACTATAACAGTATTCCACAAATTATGCCATCTGTGAGATTGTCAAAAATTAATATAACATAGTTTTTACGTTAACTTTAGTAGTGAGACGCACTCAATTGTCACAGCGCTCAATTGTCTGGCCACGTGCTTGTGCACACACACGCATTTGAGGGGAAAAAGGAAACTCCTCTGATGCCACCATGTGCCAGTAGTTGTACTAATATTGAATGTTTTATTTGGTGGTGGTCATCCATAGATTAAAATACCAACCTATATCTCCCACTCTTACATTTGCTGCAGCACACATGACTTATGTGATCCAGTCTGTTCATTTTTGAGAATTACAACTTAATCTGAAAATTTACTTGCAGTGAAATGGGGGGAAACCCCAAAATAATGGCAAAATTGCACATTAAGTGACAAATATATAGCATTGATCTAAAAGCTTATTATGGAGGTGTTTTTATTCAGTTTGCAGCCATGGATCCAGCACACATAACTGATCTATGATTTGCGTGCATTGGCTTGGTGGAAAAAAAACATTTGGGTGGATGCAAATTAACCATCAACTTCAGAGGGCTGTTCTTTGTTGCCTCAAAGACTGGGGTGCAGATTTTATTGCCGAGGAATCAAACAATCAGTGGTAAAACACACTGGATTGAGAAAACAAGTAGTCTTCATTCCATGAATGGATAACTGACACTACCAGTATCAATGTGTTTGTGTTGTCTTTGGGTGTGAGGGAAGAAAAGGAAATGAATGGAAAGGGTTGGCTAGGAAGGGAGGACAACCATTCTCTGAAATGGATTTGTCTGAGGGTGTGGAATAAGGGAAGAGAAAGAAAGGTAAAGATGTGCATTACATGGCAAGGAAGGGTTCAACATCTGTTTTTTGCAATTTCAGATTGAGTCATCTCTCTTCAGAATTCAGAGCATTAAGGGAAATATCTGATTAGTGCCCATGGACTAAGAGATGTGCAACTGAGAGGCATTTAACTTTGGTGTTCTTTTATTCTTGTGCATATGTTTGCCTTATGTCAGAAATGATGCAGTCTGAACAGTTAAGCTTGTAAATCTCTGTCCTTTTAATCCCATCCTTTTGTCTTTACTTTTACAAAGCAGATTATTAAAATTAATTGGATTATTAAAAGCGGGTCTGATTTATTTTTGAGGAGCTAAAGTGTAGCTATTGATGAAGTAGTGTTTCTGCCAGAGTGCAGAAGAATTGGGGAAGGAACCAGTGATTCTCAAGGGCATGCTGGCTCTTTTTTCTGTTGTTGTTTAACCATTTTTGTGGGATGTGAAGAAAATGGTTTTAGGTTGGTTGAGAAAGATTTCAGGAGGAAGTGGAATATGAAATATATTCAGTTCAAGACAGCAAGTTTGTCTCTCCCTCTTTATTTACACCTATTCCAGTGAATGCATTTCCTCCTTTCCTACCCAACCCTTTGCTTCCCTTATTCCTGAAGATGTTGCAAACAAGCAGAAACCGGTAGTGTCAATTATCAATTTGTGGAATGAAGACTAAGTTGTTCACTCAATCTTGTATTTTAAGATTAATTCCACAAAGTCAAGGCCAAAGTTATTGATCAATTAGTGCAAAATTCTGGGAAATGTTTATTATAGCTCTGTGATATTATCAAAAATAATGTAAAGTGTGACATCTTGAACAAAAGTTATTTTCTAAATGGTACTTGACCTGCTATACTAAAATTCTAGAAATACTACATTTTAGCAACTTTTTGGAACTTATGCCATTAGGTATTTTTAGAATTCATTAATCATTTCTGTTAAAGATTTAATCATGTCATTTAGTTAAAGATATTGAAATCTTTCTTTATGTTGGCAGTGTAATGTTAAATATATTACAGGTATTACATCCACATGTAGCAAGTTGGGGATCTCTGTTGCGATTATATGGGAATAGATCTGTGAAGAGCATTAAAGAGAAAAAGCAGGAAGAACAAGAGATTACTTTGCTGCAGAGCAAAGCATCTGTTAATTCACCAAATTTTGCCATTCTTGAAAAGTTAAAGCAAGAAATGAAGAAGCTTAGAGAAATGAAAGTAAGTATATTATTGAAGATGCAGTAGAAGTTAAATTGAACCTAAATTGATTTTGAAATTAAACTTGAGTGAACTTGAGATTTTCAATATGAAATGACCAGATTTTGTGGAACCCCTTATGAATTAATGAGACAGCTGCATTTCTGCATGATTTTTAACATTCAACTGGTTTTGTCCATAGCGAAGGCTAAAACCGGTCGAATATTAAAAATCATGTGGAAGTGCAGCTGTAACCACATTAAAAGACTGACCCATGATTTGTTTCATTTTCTTGTAGGCAGCAATACAGCCAATTGGAAAATTCATTCCTCCAGATGATGTTGACCTGCCTTCATCTTCAGGAGCTGATCTGAATAATGTTGACCTATGACCACCTTGTTGTAATTTCAAAATTTTGCAAATCAGTTTTAGACCATTTCTATACCAAATATTCTTAATGTTCATGGTGCTTGACCTTGTTGTACTGCATTTATTTGAGCAGTTACATTCCATCTGCCCCAAAATAATTACAAGTGGCTGTGGACTTAATACATCGTATGTTTTTTAAGATAATGTGTGCAGCGTCTATTGAAATCTTTGATCTGGGGAACTCTATTCATGTTTCAGTGTTTGGCGAAGTTCACAACTGTTTCCACTTTCTGTGGATACAAAACATAGAATATGTAACATTATTTAATTTTCATGTCTGTATTCTTTTCTAAAATTCTAATATATCTCCCTAACAAATTCGTTTAAATATTGACTGGATCTTCTGAACTACTGATTAGTGATTTACAAACTAATTTTGCCTCATCCATAGAACAAATTTTCCAAAATGATTTTGTGGCCAGAACCAAGTTTGCAGGGTAGAATGTCACCTGGTAACCCAAAATGTTTTTGTTGATGGATTGTAAGTTGATTTTTTAACTAAATTTTGAGCCACTTTTAATAATTGAGAAATAATTTTTATCTGTGAAATTCATTTATTACCTTTATATAATCTATTTTGTCAAGTAAAGAGGAGCCCTTAATCACCAAATGATGTGTTTTGTGATCCTACCTCAGGTATTGAGAGGTCTAATTTGAATAATTCACTGTTGTATTTGGAGTGATATAATTTTTTGTGGATTGAATAAAATCATTAAAATGACAATTTCCTTGATTTTTATTCCCTCTAGTTATTGATTTTGGTACCTAAATACGTAGGTTATTGATTCATAATGTACACCTATTCTAATTTTTATTAAAATTGCACTCTCATTAAGTACAGAATGGCTAGTATTTTCGACCATTACTAAATAAGATCATATTCCTATGAAAGAATAATTTAGAGTAAGTTTGCTGATGCACCATAATTTGGAGTTATAAGAATATGTATAGAGGCTCCCAAGTGGGCAAGGTGTTTGACTTTGGCGATATATTGGGACCATATTCCAGGACAGCGTTTGCCAAAGTTGAACACCTTGCCCACTTGGGAGCCCCTCTAGATATTCTTATAACTACAAATTATGGTACTAAATAAGAATTTATTTTACTTATTCTTGTGTGAAATATGATATCCTTAAATTTCTATTCAATTCTCATATTTTCCATTAGTTCTAGTTTGTTACAATAAAAGTTATTTTCAATACATAGTTAATATACATATATATACAGACATACAATACATATTTAATTCATTAATTTAACATTATAAGTATTAATTTGTGTATTATTAATGAAAATGTCTTGTAAGAATAAAGGAACTCAATTTTTTTTTTGCAGGGTCTCTCTTGTTCACAAATCAACAAAACCTTGTCAGATGTGGAAGTTTAGAGAAGAATCTGGGATGTTATCAGAATCAGTGAAAATTGTCTCATCACCAATTAACAGATGAATTAATAAATATTTGCTTAGATAAACTGAACACTTTTTGTTATACACTAGTTTTTTTTTGGCTTGGATTTTGGATCAATTACTCGGTAATTTGTATTACAATAACTGAATAACATTTCCAATTACCTCACAAATGTCCAAATTTTGAGATTAAGGAAAACCACTATTTTGGCCTCCACTTTGTGTTAGCTGATGATGAGTTTTCTCGCAAACAACAGCTATTTGGAACTTCTCTCGAACTCTAACTGAAGAAAGATGTGAAATTGTTGTTTCCCAAGACCGAGAGATATGTAAGTATAATAATTGCTTCTGTAAATTGTGTGAATTATGAAATTATTTTTAACTTTATAAACGTATGATCAATGAATTTGCTTTAATTTCTTTATATTTTTTTGATGTTTTTTAATTGCCTGAGCTGTGATAATGTGGCATTATTACAAAATGTTATATTTGGGCTGTAGTGTAGCGATTATGTGGGAAGTTAGTTTGATTGTTGACTTTGCTTTTGTTTCTTGACATATTATCAGTGTTTCCTAGTTGTTAAAATGATAAATTAATTAAAAATAATATGGTTTGTTACTAGAGAAGGGCATAATTTAGAATATGGTTTTGCAAGCTGTACGAAACTTTAAGCTGGAATTTTTGCTATGAATTATTTAGGTAAGAATATAATTTTGTTATGACTCTTTTCTGCAATTTGGCTGTAATATGTTTTGTTTACTTCATCTGTTTAAATTGGGTTGGGCAGTATGTTTTCATTTTGGAGAATAGGTGTTCAGTGATATTATTACTATTAGTGATAAGCTTCCCTACAACAGCTTGCAGTATTATTGGTAGTCATTTCCTCCATATGATCAGTGTAGCAATTATCTGAACTTCCTTCTCAATAGTGCTCATTATGTAAAGGAGTAAAGTTGATGTAGAAGGAAGCCCACAAAGTCTCCAAAAACAGCACAACAGTCTGTTCTTGCTTGATGGTAGTAGTAGTATTAATGTTAATAGTGTATCGACAACTGAGATCATTTTGCACATAGACACCACCGGTAATCAAACCCAAGACTCCTTTCACTGAAGTCGAACGCATTGCTAACTTGGCTATTTGGGACCCTCTTGTTTGATAGCTTTATTTAGTAATTTAGCAACTTGGGATGCAAAAGATTCTGGGTACTAGGTCCTCTCAGACTTTTTCCATGTCCATTTCTGCTGGGCAATTCAATTGCTCTTTCGTTTTTGATTCCAAGTTAATGGAAAAGTGGTTGTAAGTTTCACATTGCCATTTTGATACCTGTGCTTTTATTTTGCTATTGAATTGGAAAACTGACAAAATTCTCTCCTTTCTAGTAATTGAAGAATTTTCTCTGAGCAGTGGATTTTTGAAGGAAGGAAGACTTTAATTTTAAAAAAAGATCACCATGTGCAAATTTGTATTGCCATATTTTCTCATATTCTTCTTATGTTTCCAAATTCAAACTCCTCACAAATGAAAATGAGCCCTGGAAAAACAATCATCGTCATAAAAAGTTGCTTGCTTTAGCATGTCTGCTGGGAAATTTCAGCAGTTATGTATGTACTGTTGTGTGGATGAATATCAGTGATTCATGTGTAGAGTATCTTTCTGTTTTTTGAGTATGCTTTGAGACTTAGTTATCTAATGAAGTGACTTTTAAGTTGTGAACTTTAAATTTAAGTGAATTTCAAATTGTGAAATTGCTATCTAATTCTAAAATTGACGAATTAAAAATTACTCTTCCTCCTCTAACAAAGGTTTCCTCAGTAATCCACGGGTATCATGGCATCATCAACATGCGTTTTTCACTTCCACAGGGCGTTGACCCTTACAGCAGGGCGCCGGGTGGGCTCTTACTCCCTCTCAGGCGCCGAGGGTCCTCGATACGGTTTCATTTGGTTGGCGTACACCCGCTGCTGATCCCTTGCATTGAAGAGGTGCTGAACCTTGAAAGAAACCTCCCCTCTCTTTCTCATGATCCGATAAGGACCCTTCCATCTTTTCGCGAACTACTTACTCACTCCTAGACGTGGTATGGGGTCCTGTAAATAAACTTTATCTCCTAGCTGGAAGGAGACCTCTAGACTCTATTTGTTATAATACCGCGCATGTCTCTCTGCACTAAGATATAGCCGCGACTGCACCCTCTCGAACGCAATGTTGAGCCGCGCCCGAAGCTCGGTGGCATTATTGTCATCCACGCTATAATCCTTTAAAGGAAGTCATCAAAATGGAGTTCGACGTTCATTTTTCTCGCC
>KZ309252.1:12226-33112 GCA_000376725.2 Ladona fulva | reverse complement strand
AATATAAATCCAAGCATCTTATATGCCTTTGTGGCTACAGTCTGGATATGTAGTTGAAACCCTAATTTTATATCAAAAGTAACCCCTAGATCAGAAACAAAGTCTACTCTATTCAGTCTGTTATTACAAAGAAAATAATTATAATGTGCAGGAATTTTTCTTTTTCTGAAAGGTTATAATGCTACATTTATTAAGATTCAGGTGCATCGAGTTCAAATTACACCAGTAGACAAGCCTATTTAAGCAATCTTGTAATTCAATACTATTATTATGGTTGTCAATAGGATGGAATATCTTTAAATCATCTGCATACAACAAGTAATTAATAGGACTTAGATAATCACCAATATTATTAATAAAGATTAGAAACAAAAGGGGACCTAAATGAGACCCCTGAGGAACACCAGAAGTAGCAGTGAAGGTATAGGAATTGGAGTCAATCAATTTAACTAATAATTTCCTATTAGTTAGGTAACTCTTAATCAGGTTAAGAACATTCCAAAATACACCATAGTCCTCTAACTTAAACCCGTATGACACGGTCAAATATATTGCAGATTGGATTGTGTCCCGTTTGCCACATGCCAATTTCCAATCCCCCAATTTCCCGGCCAATTTCTCACCCAATCTGGCAATTAAGCCCGTATGACACGGTCCAATTTATTGGCCAGTAAATTGCCCAATAATTCGCACAAGAAAGTAGCCCAATATTGGGCGATCTGTTCAGCAAGATGAGAACAATATTGTCAACATTAATGCTCAAATGTCCCGCACGAGTACGGCACATTCCACATTATTAAATAGTATGAATAAGCAACGCAAAACTCCTTCGTCCAGATTTTCGAATAATATTTTGAATCATCTTCAAAAACTAACGTGCCACTCTCCTAAGCCGGTACTGGATGTTTCATGTCTTTCAGAACAAGGAAGAACCGGATGTTTTCATGAAGCTTCTTGTTTTTTTTTCTTCTTCCGTCGGTGCCTTTTATGCTGTAGAATAATTTATTTGTTTGTTGGTCCTATCTTCTCAGTTCCTCCAAATTAGGACTCGCTCTGAGGAATCATTGTCCGGCTCGGAATTCTTCATTAGGGCACGACATAAATCGTCGCGGACCAAATCTCTGCGGACCAAAATTCCGGGTGCCCGTTGAAATATTCTCAGGCACTATCCGATACTAATACCACGTAAACTTTATTGCATTCTCACAATTCTACCATCGGAAAACGATTAGATGCGGATCGCGCAGTGATACGAATACCATGTATAATTTCTTAAATTTTCACAATTCTACAATTAGAAAATTAATTAAATTATGCATGATATTTGGGGACCGTGACAACCAGCAACGCAAGCAGTTATCGAATACCATAAATCGCTAATATCGATAGGACTCAGTGAATGTAGTCGACCGTAGCACCATAGTCGACATATGTTGAGCGATTCTATCGTGAAGAAGTTGTCAGAAGCGTTGTGTTAAGTGAATGTGTAAGGGGTTGTTTTCAGTTTTTTAAAATTTCAGTGCTCTTACGGAAGATATGTATTGCATTATTTTGGGTAACTCCTGAATAAGTGTCTTGTATTCGTAACGCAACGATGTCGAAGAAAACTGTGTCATATTTTTACAGCCCCGATGTGGGAAATTTTCACTATGGACCCGGTCATCCAATGAAACCACATCGCCTTTCAGTTATTCATAGTCTTGTTATGAACTATGGTTTGTATAAGAAAATGCAGATTTACCGGCCTTATAGGGCAAGTGCTCACGACATGTGCAGGTTTCATTCTGATGATTATATTGACTTCTTGCAACGTGTTACTCCCCAAAATTTACAAACATATACAAAATATTTGAGTCACTTCAATGTTGGTGACGATTGTCCTGTGTTCGAAGGTTTGTTCGACTTTTGCTCAATGTACACTGGTGCTTCATTAGAAGGTGCTATGAAACTTAATCACAATTCATGTGACATTGCCGTTAATTGGTCTGGTGGTTTACATCATGCGAAAAAATTCGAAGCTTCAGGATTTTGTTACGTCAACGACATCGTTATTGCCGTCTTAGAATTATTAAAATACCACGCCAGGGTTTTATATATCGATATTGATGTTCACCATGGCGACGGAGTTCAAGAAGCGTTTTACTTGACTGATAGAGTTATGACTGTGTCATTTCACAAGTACGGAAATTACTTTTTCCCAGGAACTGGTGATATGTACGAAATAGGTGCAGAAAGTGGAAGGTATTACTCAGTCAACGTTCCTCTGAAAGAAGGAATTGACGACGCAAGCTACGTTCAAGTATTCAAGCCTGTCATACAATACGTAATGGAGTTCTTCCAGCCTACAGCGATAGTTCTTCAGTGTGGTGCAGACTCATTGGCGAACGATCGCTTGGGATGCTTTTCTCTGAGCACCAAAGGACACGGCGAGTGTGTGAGGTTTGTTCGCGACTTGAATGTGCCTTTGTTGACAGTTGGAGGTGGTGGCTACACGTTAAGAAACGTAGCACGCTGTTGGACGTACGAAACCTCTCTTCTGATTGATGAACAAATCTCAAATGAATTGCCTTACACGGAGTATTTGGAATACTTCGCTCCGGATTTCACTCTTCATCCCGATGCAGTAACACGTCAGGTACAGTTTTTTAATAAGACTTTCTGATCCAAAGCTCTTACGGTTATAATTATTTAGTAATTTCTGATTGTAAATTTTATAATCATTGCAGGAAAATGCAAACAGTAAACAATACCTAGAATGGATCGTGAAACATGTATATGACAATCTAAAAATGATCCAGCATTCTCCCAGTGTTCAAATGCATGATATACCAGCAGATACACTGGCATCAACAGACCACGATCAAGATGAGGACAACGCTGATCCGGATGTAAGAATTAGTCAGTTAGATGAGGATCGAAGAATAGAGCCAGCGAGTGAATTTTTTGATGGGGATAAGGATCAAGATAAGAATGAAGACAGTAATGAGATATAATACGAATCTCTCTGTTATTATCTTTGTTTTTCACACATTATGAGAGTAAATCTTTTAGCGGTCTTAGACCCCATTTCTATATGTGTCAAAACTTACCCAAAACCCTATTTATTGTCTGTTTTGTACTACGGTCATTTCGTTAAATTGTACGGAAAATTAATGTTCTATTTGTTTATAGTTCAAAGTTTAAAAATACAGAGGCCCATTGCCATTTTATATACTCGTATGATTTGGTTGAAATACATTTTCTCATATTTCAGTCGAGTTGCACCAACCACAATATCATGTATTTTGTGAGAAATTCTTGTACCTGATTTGCTAATTTTATTTGGTTTTTGTGGCATTATGTATTGCTAATATTCAATCAGTTTAAAATAGACAGTTGATTCCTAAATAGCTGTTGTCCGAGGCTGAATTTTATTTTAGATCTCATTTTTAATCATTATCATTGGTTGTAAGGTTGGTTAAAAGAAGGCTGTGGGATAGCCAAGTGGGCAACGAGTTTGACTTTGGTGAAAGCAGTCCTGGGTTCGATCCCCGGTGGGGACCTAAGCTGTCGAAGCACTTTTAACAATGCTATACTATACTTGATTAAAAGTTTTATTGCAAAAATCTTTCACTTCCAAAAACATCTGATACTCATTTGCGCCTTTACATTCTAGACAATAGTGAGCTTTCTATCATAAGGCTCAGCACTGAAGCAGAATAAACCTGTTGTTGGTAAACAAATCAAGTGCCTGCAGAATTCGGAAGATGATATCAAACTGAGAGCCATTGTAGTTTGAGTTATGAAAAGCTATGAAAGGAAAATTTTCAATTCCTTGACAGCATATTCATGATGCATAATTGTATCAATTTCTTTGCAATTTTTCCTTTACATAAAAGTTAAGCATATACCAATAAGCATTGTTTTGCATTTCATATCATTGGAATGTCTCTGGAAATGAATGAAAAATAAAATTTGACATACTATCTATCATTAGCGTTATAACTGACAATCTGCATATCAACTGACATGAAGAAAGTCTGAGAAGACTGCCTCTCTCTCATTCCTGTGAAAAATACCGCTTTGTTTTCTCCCAAATGGCATGTCTTATTATTGAAGCAAAGTAATGGTTAGAGCAAGTGGGATACCTGGGTTCAAGTCTTGGTCCTGTGAGACTTTTTCCCTGGGGAGGAATCACACTGTATCTTAATTGGTCTGTTTTTCAGGGCAAGTCATGGGAATTCAAACATCAATCTCGAATAGGATTTGGGGCAGCTGGAAGTCTTACCCTACTGCTTCAATAAGAAATCACTTTTGTGTACTGACTTCAATCATTGTATTTTTGCCCTCAATTCCAGATGTCAAATTCAGTAGTGATAGCAACAACAGTAAGCGTAAAAATTTAAAATACAATTCAAGTATTGTAAATGAATGAAACTAATAACCAAAACTTTTCTGATCAGAACATTTCATTCAATGGATGAAGTAAATTTTATCCAAATGGTTAATTGAAGAAAATTACTTGTTTGCAAGGCATAGCACATTCTTATGAGAACATTTCAGGTATAGGCTTATTTCCGTTTGGAATTTCTCTTCATGAAGACATATTTTTTCAACATGTAACGTGTTGGTTTTTGGGAATCCAAAACACCTAGGTTTTAATTACCCAGGTAAAGTTGGTAATCTTTTATGAAATATCATGGTACTTAAGTTTCAATAATTTAAAAAATGAACAGCTTCTTATAGAATCATCAAAATTATATATTCATCAAAGGAATTATATAAACTATATAATCTTACAAATCAAGAATTTGATTAATCAAATAATATTTCTTTAAATAAATGACCATTGGTGTATTTGGGTTTAACCCTTTCCCAACTATAGTGCCCATCTTCAGATATCCCTTTACTGTTCTTATTTAAATGGTCCAATTCTCTGTCATGGACCCAATTTTGACCTAGGTTTGTAGGTCTCGTCATAATCTGCAAATCATTCTGTTTTTATTAAGTTTATTGAATTATAATTGTGTTATTTTTGTTTAAACACGTTACAGCATATGTGTGTTTATGAATAATATCTTACCTTATGATTATATTAGTTGTCCACCTCAACTCCCTTCTCGTGGTGGAAGTCTAGGAAACATCCTATTTTACATAGAGGTAGGTGGTTGCAGTTTTTACCCTTCCATGTAGTTTGAATTGGTTTTCTGGATGCTGTATGTTTCTTATTCTCACTGCACTTAACACATACCTTTTTTTCTACCTTCTATTTTCATTATTTTATGTGGCTTTTGAAATGAATGTGCATTTGGTATTGCGTTTCTTTTGCGACCTGCTCTCTTTTGTGATGTAAAATTTCCTATCATTTGTTTATACATAGCCTCTGGTATTCTTTTTGAGTTTCCCCATGTTTGGATTTTTCTGGTCGATTAGTTTCAATGTACAAAATAAAACTATTCACTATCGCAGTGTTGATGATTAACCCAAACAAATACTTCCACCATTTTTTTGTTTTTCTACCTAATGAGTAGTAACTTCACTTAAAATTTTGTGTAGTTTACTATTGAAACGGGGCAAGAAATTGCCAACCTTTCATTGCCATTGCCTGTTTTTCTTAATATGCTCATACTTTCTTTTGGGTCAAAATTAGTTGAAAGTTCACAAATATCCCTTTTATCACACCACACTGTTGCTGTTACACCACTTGATTGAAAACATTTGAATTTACCCCTTTTTAATTTTAAAGATTTTATCAATTTCAGCTGCATAGGCCATTTTTTACGGCTTGGCTGAGAAGTAGCACACGCATATGTCTTGTTTTGCAAAAGACTCCTAACTACGTTCACACAAGAGAGAAAAACAGTCAAAATATACATGATGGTGTAATCCTAAACACCCATCTAGCAAATTTATATCAACCTGACTCCCAAGAAGCATTCCCTTGTTTCTAATTTCTTTTTTCCTAAATATACATTCCCTCTCAGCCATGTGGTTTGGCAAGCACCCAAACCTTGAACCCCCACTTTGTTGGTTTATTCTATATGTACTGTATGATATGGTGACTTCCCATGAAAGCCACCATAGAGTCATCAACTACTAGTTCCCTCCCTGGTCTATATTTTTAATGAAAATTGTCCATTATATCTAATACTGGCCTTACTTTTTATCAAACCCTTCAACAGTTGTTAGTTTTTCCTCCTCAATATCACTTATGTGCAAATACTTGGTAAGTTTTTTAAAACTCGGAATGTCGGAATGTGTGTGTGCATGTCGGAATGTCATGCAATTTTTCACAATCAAACACTCAATGTCAGGGTTGTACCAGTAATCAATCGCTTCTGACAAATCATACACTCCCATGTAAATAAGTATGCCTACATAAGCTATAATTTCTTCTGACTTTGTGTCAAACCATTCCTTGTCAACTTTTTCCGTCTATGGACAGCATATTTATTTGGGTTTTGCGCTATTATTTAAAAAATATTATTACCAACCAGCATGTACTTTAAATACAAAACTCACTACTTCCTGGTGATAAATCATGGAACACCCCAGAGTCGCCAATAAAATCCCTTGGAGCATCAAAATTTCCCTTTTCTCTCCAGTCAGTTGATTCCAAGGGTGCTTGAACTATCACCTCCGAAAAATCTCTCGCAGCAGAAGCAATCACGGACTCTTCATTTTCATGGGAATCTAAGATTTCATCTTTATCACTCGAACAATTACTCCACTCATCGTCCGAAGAAGACTCAGACTCACTACGATCCTCGGCATGAAGCTCTGCTTCAATAGCACTCCTACTCAGATCAACCATCGTGAAGGACTGAGGAGTAAGCATAAAAAACATCTTGAAAAAAATTTAAGCACTTATGGTGAAGAGAGCTAAGTGACCAGACTGTTTACAATTGAAATGAAAGCATATGCTTAATTGCTATATCCCATAACTCTTTCTAAAGGCGCTTCATTGGAATAACAGACCATGGACAGTCTTGGGTGGTATGGCCTGAAGCAGAGATCTCGAAGTGGGTGGTTTTGGGTGCTTCGGTAGGGAATGCCTCAGATGGTTTTCAGAACCCTTTCCCGACGAAAGCTCGGGAAAGGGTTAAGTTGCTTCGAGGCCTCCGGATAGCCAAGTGGGCAGCACGTTCACTTTCGGTGAAAGTGGTCCCAGGTTCGATTTCCGGTGGGGGCCAAAATTTACTGATGCAATGGTGTCTGACATTTTACAAGAATGGGAAATTCACCCTGAACAAGTCCCATTGAGGGAGAAATGGGGAAGATAGAAGAGACTGATCAGATATGATAAACCAATATGTGCAACCAGGTTAAGTTGCTTCTTATCTTTGCAATTAAACACAGTTTGCATCAAGCTTTGCATAAGTGTTCTCTGAGACTGGAAGGAAGTACTGTCGTCTTTTTATTCTATGCCTTTTCTGGAAACCAAAATCATTCAGATAGAATTTCATAAGAAATACATGTAAAGTTTATTCTTATTGGTTATCTGAGTTAATACATTTTCCCATAAGTAGACATTGTGTATTTAGGCCCATTTAGAAGGAATGGCAAGAATTGACGTCATGAAAGGGAGAAAAATTTTCAGAGATTTTAACTATTGCAGTCACGAACAGTTTGTAGTGATGAATCGCAGGGGCAACTAACATACGTAGCACCAAAATGAGTTAATGGAGGTTATTAAATGGGTAACTTTTTGTTTATCAATTCAGACTCGACACATTTTACGATTAGAACCAGAAGTTGTAAATCTTGCAAACTTGCACATTGTCTTGAGACAAGTTTCATAAGGAGGAAATTCCATTAAGGTTCCCATTTTTATTGTTGATGTAGATTTCGGCTTTGAACATTGATTACAAAATTTTTGTTTTTGATAATCTGTCCCATTAGACTAAACCAAGAAGCGAGATGTTATTTTCTCCGTTGAGAATCAATGGGCTCATCAGCTAGTTTAGAATAAAATAGAAATACTTTTATGCAACAAATTATGTTAACAAGTACTAATAGGAATAAAAGTTTAGGTAGTACAAATTGGAGTATTTATGAGGAATCTATTTCATTGTACAATTATTGCAGTCACTTCTGATTTCAATCAGTATTGCTCTGACAAAGAAAATATATTATTCAAATTCATTAAGTTAATGAAATGTAGTCAATTGTTGAATAGTAAATTAATTGCAAATGATAGTCTCTCATTGAGACACAAGAAAACCTACCTAGACATGTGCTTATTCATCTTTGAGGGAGAAGGAACTCTTGAAGTTAAAAGCATCTTCACTCTCAATTACATCTTAAGACATCTCCTTAAACACACATCATTGCTCATCTCGTCAGGATTACATTCAACCATTTTTCTTGGTCCCTTTAATACTTTCTCTGTACACATGATGTCCAAGCAAATTTCCATTCATTCGTGTTCCAACTTTCTTTTCTTCCATCATCAAAGTAAAATTTCATTTACAATCCCTTTGGCATTTTTAAATATTTGTAAATCACACAAAGCTATGATTTAGTTCCCAACATATTTTCTCAGGAGGAAAAGAAAAGTTTGGCATAAAGTTGCTAAGTGAGACACCGTCAGGAAAGGAATTGACAACAATTATTAACAACTTAATTGGGAGATTTAGGAGAAAGAGTTGGTTCCAACAGCCAAGTTATGATGACATCATTAACGAGAACTTAAAATGTAAGAAACTCCATCTTTTGAGCTGTTAGAATGCAACAGTTATGTCTATTACATTGATCTTTGAAATATTTCACCAATTACTCTGTAAATAAAATTTTAAAATGCATAACACACAATACTTTATTGCCAATGAGATCATCCATTGATTCTGATAAGTTACTTGACAATCATTGCTTATATTACACAAATGAGGATATTTTGCAAACAAATGTGCAAAGCAACATTACAACCAGAAAAGTAGCTATCACTAGAGCAACCCAGTGGACTGTGCTTCATGGGAGCCTAAAATATTTGGAATTTTAAGTACACAATACCCTGACACAACATTTAACACGTTCTTCGGCTCAATGGGGTTCCCTAGATTTTCTACTGATTAAAGCCAATGATAATTAAAAACCAACAACTCCAAAGGATAATATTAACACAAAAATACTCATTTTGTTTTTCAACTTACTAAAAGAACACACCAGTTCCCACAAAGAGAAAATCATTAACTCTTTCTAACAATTTTATTTGATTTTTTGATAAAATACATTGAACTCTCATATCATTCTTTCTCTTAACTTTGATAGTATCATCATTCCTTTTTTTGCACTAACAACAATATACATGCACATAAATCACTAAAATATTCTTAGCAAATATGTATAAAACTTCTATGCAACCTCACAAAAGAAGATTCCACTAGATTAGCAACCTATGCACACAGCCACCTTTTTCATCAATTAAATGTTTTATTCTTCATTTCTCAACTACCCCATTAGAGGTAGAGCAATTTAACTCAAAAGACAGACTACAAACTTTATTATAATAAATGCAAGTCATTCGCAAAAATCAATCATTTTACAGTCCATTCGCTACAATAGTCACTCTTGGCAAAAAATAGATCATTGCTTACAAGAAAGAATAACAAACAAGCCAATAAGGCATTCTGAAAAATAATAAACAATAATTGTACCCTTATGAGAAATTATCTACCATTCAATCTACTTACAAATACGTATTAAGCAGCTCTTTTTTGTGGGTAGTGATTTTAGTCACATTTCTTCAAATGTCTGAACAAGTTTTTTTGAACACATTTTCCTTGAGTAGCCTTTTAAACATTTTATCAACTCAAGAGAAACCACAAAGGCACCAGTTCAAACAGCTGGCTTTCCTAACACCAGTAAGAGTGACTACAACATTCACTTTTAACAAAATTTGCAAAAAAGAATACCATCAAAAATTACGAAACAATGGTTAGCAAAACAGGTAAAATTGATATTGATAGGAAAATTAAATTTAAATTCCACAGATGATATCATGATTTCCTGCCACTTGCTTACAAAACACCTGGGATCCATCATTAAAATGTTCAGTCTTAGCATCTGATGTACGTACCAATTCTAATCAAAAATATATACAAGTTTCATTGGCAAAACTCAAGAATTCAACAAGCCAGTCTTCATATTAAACTCAACAGTTCAAAATTTATGGTACCGATATAAAAAAAAGCAGCAAGGAGTGGATGTACAGTATGAGCAACCAAGAATTGAAGACCTATTCAGAAATGAAAATGTAAAATTCTAGTCAGACTTATTTCAAATCACGTATCATCTACACAGTAAATGAATCAATAGAAATGCAAAAGTTAGATAGGAAGACCACGTTAGGTACATTTCATGGCAGTAGAATTAACAGCAATTAAACCTCGATTCAATTTTATGATACAAATGAAAGATTGAGATTCTTGAGAGATCATTTCTTACAGAAATGACATTTCTTAAGTGTAATGATCTCTTGAGAGAACAATCATGCACTTCATACATAACACCAGACTTAAAACCATAGGAACATATTCTTGACTGGTTATTCAAACTCTTCTACTTTGGCTTTCAATCTACATAATTGAATTTCCTGCCACTTACAGTAGCATATAATTCTTTATTTGTGCAATACAATTGAAACGTTAAGTCAACAACAAATCTATAAAAAACTAAGTGAAAAACAACACAAATATTATCCATGACCATCCAGTTACTACTATTTCAGTAAAATAAAATGAATCCATCGGATATTTTGCCATAGCCTCCCTTTATCTTAGTGCTTGTACATTACATATCTAACTTCCCATAGTCCACATGGAATTTAGCGCAGATTTCTTGTTTACACAGAGAAGCACTGGCACAGTAAATGGTCAACTCTGTTAATTTACAACTGATGACTAAAATATCCTTTGCTATTGTGATAAAATGTGCAGGTTTATATCCAAGACAAATTAAATATTTCCCAACAGATGTTCAAATTCATCTTTTGCCAAACACTACACAAAAATATTTCTAACTTCATAAATTACTAAAAGTATTACAAGCTACATTCACACTGGCTACTTATTCAAATGACTTTGAATTACAAGGTCATTGATGGGAATCCAACAGTTTTATATTACACCAAAAAAAACACTCCTAATAAATATTTAGCCTTGTTTTTTGACCATTTTAAAATGCATACCTAATAAACAAAGGCAAACATGAATTGTGCAAAGACATATGGCATCAACCAACTAAATTTCTATTCTTTTCCTTGCTTTTACCTTCCCCAAAGCATAGCACCTTAACAGCTCCTTGCACCATCAGTATAAACCAATAAACTTGCGGCATCATTAAAACTGCTATACCAGCTTTGCAAGTAGTTGGTAATGAAGAAATTGCCTGGAATGATAATTTATAAATAAGAATGCTGAACAGACTTATTTATGTTTTGATAAATTTAACATTGAGGGAGAACTTACCTTCCAATAAGGAAGTCCAGTGAAGCGAGCGTACATGTAACAGACATAGGGAAACATGATGACTCGACAGAAAAAGAAAGTGACTAGCATTGTGATTCCATTCACCACATACAACAGCGATGATTTCAACTGAAACAAAATAATTTCCAATATACTTAGCATTTTTCCTTTCAAATGTATCCAGCTGGAAACACTTATTATGTCAGTCACAAAGGTTAGTGGGTTTGATATAAAAGATGCTGCCAGAAATGATTAAAATCAAAGACACTTTATTAGGAACTTAGAAAGGCAATTTATAAATAAAATTAATATGTTCAAGAGTAACTTTGTGGAACTTAACACACATGTCGAAAGAAAGGATGCTTGGTAATTTCCTGTTGGTGAAACTAGTAGATTATTAAACCTGTGGAAATTACTAACCATCCTTTCTTTCGATATGAAGGCAATTTATGTTTTACAATCAAATGTGTAAAAGTACGAGGTAAATTTTAATAGCTTATTTAGAACTGCAGATTCATCAATAACATATCTACATCTTGACCCACAAAATCTGAGGTATAAGAATCTAGATTAGGGTTATTTTTTTATATTTGATGCAGATTTTTCCAGATATATTATCTCCCATTTGCAAGGACCAAAATATTTCTTAATATTATTCAAATGGCTAAACAATAACAATACAAGTTTGGCAAATCTATGAATTAAAATCGATTTACTGTATTGTTATGTTTGGCAAATGTAAAATGGAGACTCACCTTTAATTTGCTGAGAATTCCTCTAAGGGAGACAAAAGGAGTGCTAAGTTCCATTAAATACACAAATCCAAAAACGCAGTCCCCTAATCCACCTCGAAAATACTGCAATTGAAATGAATTAAATGGAAGTAGAGTTATCATGATTGAAAGGATTAACAACTTTAACATATTATTATAAATTATATGTGCAAAAATATTTCTATTACAACTTTTATCTAGTAGTACTGAGTAAGTTGTACTGGATACGTAAATTCACTTATTTTCCATATTTCATAATTCAAAAAGAAAATTAACAACTTACTTCCCCATTTTTATCAAAAAGTCCTTGGAATTTTCTCAGATGAGCTCAATTACTGGATGTATTATAAACATTTATGCACATACAAAAGTACAAAATTTTGAAAGAAAAGAGCTACATCTAATTATATCCATTTAATAGTAAGTCATTTCAGGTATGAGTCAATGTAAAGCAAAATCTCACATCCAAATTTAATGTGTCCATGTTTTGTTATAATGAAAAAATGTATACAGGGTGATAATTACAATAATTTTTAAAGCAAGAAATTAAATTTTTAAATTAGATATTTGAATTAAAATTACGATTTATATAATAATTATATGCAATAGTTTAGTTTATGAATTTGGTTTGCCTCATTTTAAGAAGGCCGATATTAAATAACCTCTCACAAAATAACCATAAAAGTAGAGCTTCTATTATGACAATTGAAGAATTCCAAGGAAAAGGTTTCACAGAAACCATTGAAATCGATATCAAATTAAAATTCTACTTTTGCACGTTACTCTTATCCAATTCCATATCGATAACAAAATTAAACATACAATGAAACTAAATAAAGAAAATTAAACAAAAACTATAATCTTTCACAAAATAGAAAAGTATAGATCTGATTAACTATATGTTTTGATATAGAATGCAGATGCTATTGTTTTGAATTGACATTAAAATAATGAATCCTTTCATCAGAAGAAATGATAATATTTAATTTTGGCTGCAGATAAACATGTAGGCTAAATAACAAATGTTTCTGGTGATGGATAATCTATATTGAAAATAGTTCCAAAAATTTACAGCAATTAAGTAAATAAACTAATAATTTTCTCATTCTCACTCACTCATTGTGACCAAATACATTTGGTCTTTGAATCTATTTGGTGTTGACTTGATAATTGCACTACCACAAGAGATCTGAATCCTGATTAAATGTAATCGAATATATCAGAGGCATATAAATAATCAGTTAAACATTTTCAAGACCAATTTCCTGAAAGAGCAAAGATACTGGGCAGTGTTGTTTGGAACTGAACCTCAAGGAGTGGTTACAATGAAAACCATTTCCTCCAATTCAGAAAAATGCCTTTATACATTATACTCAACTGCATGCTCAGTTTGGCATTTACATGCATTTCAGTTACACACACATAAGGTGTCCTCATTCAAATGCCCCAATTTTGTTGCGCTATTAAAATTCAGAAATAGTATATTTCTCAGTTTCTCCTGAAATCTGTTCAATGTTATGCCATACCATTCCCACATCTTTTGGCCTCAACAGTTCGTTTATGCAAAGATGGCATTGGTTCAGTAAAAAGCGCAAGCAGTTGTGTGGTTTTCAGAGTTCAAATCCTTCCTGAAGGAGTTTCAGGTGAGGGTTTTAAGACAGGAACTGATACAAAGAGAATAAAAGAATCACACGAAAAGTTTCTGATTCATGTTAGAGCATTGAAAAGCCATGGCAATGAAGAACAAGTTGAGGGCAAGCATTCTTCAGCACTTCAAAGAAGTAAATTCATTGGATTTTATTTTAAGGAAACAGTTTAAGCCACAAAATTGTGATTACAGATCAGTTTTTCCAGAGGAGTTGGAAGACACCCAAGACAAAATGGGCTTCTTTGTGTTACCAAGGGGGTTGACACACAAGTACATGTCATTTTTTACTGAAAGTATTGTCTTGTGCTACACATACGCAAGATTAAATGTCATACATTTGTTATTTTTCTCCTGAGAACAAAATGAAATTAGGGCATTTTCATTGGGATACCCTTTATTTTCATCAGAGGTTTTAATACCCAGTTGAAGAGCGAAATAAAATCCCATTTGGCATGCAAATATCTGTCAATGTATGAATTAGTTGGCAGATTTGTAAGTTGTTTCTCTCTTAATGCCAGCAACAGAGAATTCAAAAATTTTAACTGTAATTGATATACACCTGCCAATGCAACAGAAAGCTGTCAAAGTCACATTTCACGATTTTAATTAATAAATTTTTAATATGTTATGCCATCTTGCCATTTCTTTGCTTTGTCAACATGTTCACAGAGGAATTCCAATGCATTCATCACTCCAATGGTGGAGTGATCTGCAGTGAATGCATTGAATTAAGCCCTTTCCAGTAAGGGTTGTTATGAGTTATGTTTGCCTCCATTAACCATGCTTCCATTCACTGTTCCCCAAAAGAAAAACCTTCTACATACTGGGACTGACACAAGAGTAACCTTGTGACCCTTGCTCTTTAGAGAAAGCAAAGAGAAGAGTGAAATTAAAGATAAAAGTGATCAAGTACTGCCTGTACAGCTCAATTGGGCACAAATGTTATTAGATCTTCTGGTGCACAAAGAATATTCCAGTTTTAGTGATGCACAAATCTTCATATTAATCTGATAAGGAAAATGAGCAAACAACAGTAAGTCAGAGATATTTCAAAGAAAAGAAAATCATGCTCCTCCTTGGTCCAACTACTGCATTATATAACATTTCATATAAAGGGGAATTATGGAGAGAGAAAAACCCCTCTCTCATGTCCAATCACAAATAGGGATCAAAAAATAATAATTTTTCAGCACATTGTCCATTTAAATAATTTAATAAATGTTAAACAGTCTTTTTCTGAACAAAAGCAAAATGTAAGCGCTAGTAGCAAGTCAGGTGATTGCAGAAGAAAAAAATAAGCAGCAGGTAAATTTTTCGATGAAATGTGCAGTTGTCTTGAAAGAAGAATTAAAAGAGAAACAAACAGAAAAGCAAATGTGCCCTATCCATACAGATCATAATATAATTTAAGTATTATAACCCTAAAGACCAAGGGGTGAAAAATCTTAACTACAACAATGCATATAATTAAATTTACAGGTAATACATACTCCAAAACTAAAATTATTATATGGTTACCCTATTGTAAAACAGAAAATGAATTTTCATTATTTTAACTGGTATTTATATTAACAAAGTTACCCACAGTGATTAGCTGAAGGTCTACAGAACTGCAATAAATTTTGATAAAACCTTCAATTTGATTGAAGAAGCTTTATTCTTTATAAGAAGAAGTATTCTTCAGTACTGTTTGTTAGGCATATCCTCAGATAAAAGTTGATGATAAAAGAAACTGCACTGAAATATGAAGCTTATCTTCAACTTATCAATTAATACTATCCAATCTCATCACCAAAATGCTTCAAAGTCACTGAAATTCATTTGAAAAAGCTAAATCACATAGTCATGCTGTCTTGAAACATAAGTCATATTTCTGCAGAAGACTGTCAAAGCCACATAGACAGTTATTATTCATTTTTTACTAATGGTCAAATATTGTCAAGACTTGGCAGAATACCTGCATATTGAGCAAGTGGATGTAATTATATCGTCAAGATTCAAATTTAATTAAATTGAGGAGAAGTGCAGTCTTAGAACACTTGACATATCAAATAACATTTTTCAGAGTTCTTTGCATGACACACATTTTTAAAAGTTATGCAAATGATGTTATTAGCTACTGAAGGCTACCTGAAAGACTTATCCAAAAAAGAAACATTAAAAAATAAAATTATATTAAAATGAGTTCATTAATGTCTGTTAGTTACCCTTCACCTCTTACCACTATTACAAGGAACCCAAAAGACCCGATAAAGATATGGTGCAGAACAATGACAGGCTGCCTCACAAAGTATGCCCAGAAACCTTCAAGGGAGACTCCATGAACCCTGTTTGCAGACATCCCCTTCATATCTGCTCCACCAGACACAACTCCAATGTCATGTGAATGTACGTGATACATTGACCAAATGTCATAGAAAAAGTAAGCCATCCCAAACCAAGCGTATGCCTCTGACATGTAATGGGATGAGCGCAGGAAGTTTCTTGGGCAGGACCACCAGCAAACTACTGCTCCTGTGACACATGACAAACATGCCTGGACAGCAGATACCAACCTAGAAAAGACATTGACGGAGCAGATACAGCGATGTAAGTCAAAATATCCAAGAAACCAATCACCTTACTCTAAACCCTATTTTGGGGAAGGAGAGGAGTGCAACTACTATACTTGCGTTGTGTGTGTATACATATAGTTAATTTCCTTAAATATAAAAATAAACAATTACATATACGACAAAACTGTGAAAAAATATTCATAATTAACGATCTTCAGGAAGTGCAATAAAGTTTATGTGGAATTAACGGTAAAATTTCTCATTTCAACAGGACCCACATTTTTTCTTCATATACGCACTTGTTTGATATGTCCAGCACTTCAAAAACAGTTAGCTGGTATTTTTTCTGAAACCGAAGACCAGGAGACGTTCTCAGGGCTATGTAGTTCACAAGGTCGTACAAGGAAACGAAGAAAACCAAACCTAGCAGAGAAAGCCATACGCCTCTCGTTACAGATATTCTATCCTCTGGATTTAAGACTAGAATTGATCCTGCAGCAGTTCCCAGAGAGCCTAACACAGTCGCCAAAAGTAATGACCCTGCTGGTGCCATGCATCCTCCTCGCCCTTGCTTTTTAAGCATCTGAAATGACAATAGTGGATAAACCCAAGTTTAAATCATTTCAAATAAACGACGCAAAATGAAATCTTACATTTGTGAAAGTAGAAAACAATATTTGTTTTATACTTGGCATTCCGATCTTGTTCTCGTTGAAATAGTAAATGTTCATCGATTTGAAAATATTTCTTGCATAGAAGATTTTAGATCAAAATGTCAAAAGTTAAAATGTGATTCTAACCTTAAGATCTATTGGCAAAATAGTTAAATATCAAACTGCGATAACATACCGGACAGAGATCAAATTGTAAATTCAGATGAGTAGATTGACATAAAAAAATAACACCAAGAGTTGACAACGTAGTTAAAGAATGTTAAATCGTTCCGTTTCCCGAAGAACTTCAAGCGGTTACCTAACACATTGATTTGCACGTACGTACGATAAAACACCGTTACAGAAATGTTCTTCTAAGAGGAAGTCATATTTACTAATCACTTACCACATTATCCTTCACAGCGAAAGATTCGGAATCCATCGAAAACTGTACTATTATACGTTACGGTTCAACCTGTTGCAGTATAATGCAACAATATTACAGCATACCGATCTCAATAAAACGAACCGAGGTTACCATTGGAATCCATCGATTTAAGTGGTCGTCGTTAACTAACGATCAATTGCAAGATTTAACTAGCACAATGAATTCAACCCAAGCTGATGTGTCGGTACGATAGCGAATTAATGTTTTGGTAGCACTGACTGTTCGAGTATTCGAGCGCCATATCATTGATCTACGAACATGCAAAATGTCTGCTCTAACGCACGGAATTGTGGTCGATGTCAATTTTTGCGTCAATTCTTCCTCTTATTTGCTGTAAGTAAACAATTTGAAACGGAGAAAGCTTTCTATCACACAATGAACATTAAAATAGTTATTTTCACTGCAATTCACGTCTCAACTTACCTCTTGTTATCTTCTTGTCATTTAAATATTCTGATTTTGACAAATATAAATTATTGGTTGAAAAATAATTTTAAAAATTTATTCATTAATTTAAAAATCGTCATGAAGAGAGTTTCAAGCCAAGGTTACTCATATTCTGAAGGTGTTTGAATACATACACAATTAATAGATGAAACAACTTTATTTGGAAGAATCTCGACTTCTAGCCGAGATAATACAGAGTAAATACAAAATAGGAATAGATACTGTTTTATAAACGCACTTCACACACGTCCCTTAATAAAAAGTTCACAAATATTCCACTGTCTTAAGCATTAATGCAACCATAGAAGACCATTCCTTCGAGGAGAGGATTAAAATTCTTCCATTCGTGCAAATTCTGTAACACTAACGACGACTGCTGCCTCCACTTCCTCCGCCTCCACCACCACCTCCACTGCCGCCTCCACCACCGCCACCACCTCCACCACCCTGAGACCAACCACCTCTACCTCTCCCTCGTCCTCTGCCACGAGCAGCTGTAAATAAGCGATTGAAAAAAAAATTTTACAATCAGAAAAATAAGAATTAAATGACTGCTTAGTGTTAGGCTACCTTGTGCTCGTAATATTGCAGATTTCCCTCTTCCAGCACCACCAGTTCCTTTCTGACCTTGTCGTTTGAACATGGGTGCATTCTTTAGCATGTCCGGTAGAATTAAAAACCTTATTTTCGATCCTCTAATATACACATTTTCCAATTGCGCAATTCTTCCATCTCTGTAGGTGACTGTAATATTTATCATCTGACAGTTCATGTTATCCTCGGCTTCGATTAACTTTCCCCGGTACACCTCGCCGGTGTTTGTTTCACATGTTACTATGTGACCTTCAGCCTCATGGAGTACTTTTATTGGCACTCCGATCGACATGATGAGGCCGAATGTGTAATGTAATCACTATTACGACTTTACACTCACTTCTTCTCTATAAAAACCTATTGATGTAACAAATGCACACCTGAATGTCTCCGACGCCACTCCAATACTAAAGTTGATTATGGTGACATCTAGCATTTACACTCACAATCTCGCATTTCAGCACTACCGAACAACACAGCTACTGTGTGCGTGATGAGTGTTTACGAAGTAATGTATAGTAGATTCGATTTCATAGTTTGTATTTTTCTGTTAACTTCATGAAATTTTGTAATGATCCCGAAATAGATCAAATTTCATTTATTCCAAATTGAGTGTATGTTCATCTCGCAATGGCGGAGCGGAAGACGGATTCTGAAACAAGTACGTAATATATTTAAGTTTTCACCTAAAATTTTGTGAAACAAAGGAATTGTTCTTGAAAAGCTTTGTTTTTGAAGAATACTCAAGAAATCAACCAGAAAAGAAAATTATACAGAGTTAGAATGTACTTAAAACTAATTAGTGATCTTGAGTCAAAGAAGTTTAAGTTAAATCGTTATGAGAACTGCATGTCATTTTTACGGAACTTTATTAAAACATAGCCAAAACATCAGTTTTACAGCATAAAAAAATAATGATCTATTCATTGATTTATCGTCATTTGATTCATTGTTTACTTAACTGTAATCATCCTCGAATTATATCAATCGTCTTAGAATTAGAAACTTTTTAATACCCTCCTTCCTTTTCTAAGGCTCTCCCGCACATCTATTTTGGAAAGCTAGCTAGTGAAATTCGCAGAATCATAGTTATTACGATATGCTGTGTCTCGAGATTTGTGTCAATGCCATAGAGCTGTGTTTGAAAACTTCAACTACCTAGTTAACTTTCTTTCGCAGATTGAGTTGGACAAAGAGGGTAAAGTGAAAATCTACAGAACATTTTGACGTATCTAGAATCCTCATTTCCGTAAATTATTCACATTTCATTTCATTCCATTAAAGACGGTTCCCTTAGTTTACTTTGAATGAGCGAACTGAGATGCGCAGTCTTTTGTTGGCAACCTGAGAGTTAACTTGCTGCTCATGTGGACTTGACAGCTTCTTATGTGGTTTAGGGCCCTGGGGATATTAAAATTAAGGTTCAGGTAAATCTAAAAGGTAAAATAGCACAGGTTTGAAAGGCTTTTGAAACAGCATGGATGGTAACTTAGGTCCTCTAATGCCCCTCTCTTGAAGTTATGGAGATTTCATTACAAAGACCAAAAATTGGGGCCCCGAAGTATCAACGTGTATCTGAGGCAAGGTTATAAGCCTTCCTATTCAATTTATCGCTCACATTATATAGCTTTGTCAGTACGAATTGGGAAACAGTTTTGCAGGATTAGTGGTAACTAACCACTCCATAGCTTGCAGGATGCAAGCAACTCTTACTCGTATATAATATATTTAAAAGATATAAATGGCCCTTTAATGTTTACATTTCAGGAGTACCTCCTATCGTAGAAATGCAACTATTTCATCAAAGTCAAAGGTTTAGTTGGGACTGTGGAATATCGTGTGTGATGATGGTTTTACCTCAGCAGAAACGTGCTCAGCTATTAGCAAATTTTCCTGAAGTGTGTGCTGAAGAAGGTTTTGGAAAAAGGTTTGAAAAGGTTTTTTCATACCCAAACTTAAACAACAGTTGTTGATGATCCCTTGGTCTTCCATATTTCATGCTGATATGTGTAGTTGCTACAAAGTAACTTCTCATTGGATCGAAACCAGTAAGGTAAAAAGTCATCCATTATGTATTAGATTTCTTTTTTCAGCACATGGACAATTGATCTTTGCTACCTCCTGAAAAGGTATCAAATACAACATATATACTGCACTATTACAATAGGAGTACATCCAGGATATCATGGGCAGGCTTTTTATGATAAAATTCTGGACAAGGTCAGTTTGAAATAGTAAATAATTTGCTTATTCATGTATCCATCCTTACAAGAAGTTCTTCTCTTAAATGAATTTTGAAGTAAAAGTATAAAATAAAAAAA
>KZ309252.1:806-12034 GCA_000376725.2 Ladona fulva | reverse complement strand
GTAAATAAAGACGCTTTATTATTATTATTATATTATCTACCATCCAAATTTGTATGTTTTCCTACGTTTATACAGGAATAATGAAGTATATTCGATAATATTTTACTGTCAAATATATATGAGAGTATTCCAAGAACTTCGAATCACAAAAATAAGCGACTTCTTTGAGCAACTAGAGAGAAATATCCCTTTTAAACCCACACCCATGAGGTATGTGCGAAAAATGCCACGGGCTGATCTATCGGCCGGCTATTTTTGCGCTTTGGCCCTCTCTTCCTCACTTTGCCTTCATAAAATATTTTCAGTATTTGTGATACTGCTTTATCACAGTTGAAAATTCTCAATGACAATGCACACAGAAATCGGTAATCCGGAGCTTCCTGCTGGTCTCTTAGCGCATTGCAATATGTGTAAGGACTTTTGAATGGAAAAACCCTGGATGTTTGTTATTTCGTCATAGGGTATCTGGTGTTGATGCGTTGCTGAGTGCTTAGTTGCAATGTAAGCTGCTGGCCTCTCATCCTATTTTGTATCACAATTAATTTTGAGTTCTGACCTTCTACTCATGGCTATTCTAAACACTTCTTCGATACCTCTCATGCTTATCCATCTCAAGGGATATGAAGCATTTTGTCCACTCAGCATCGTCAACTTTCTTCTCCACTGTTGCTCTTTTGCTATTGCTTACATTGTACTTTGGTGAACGTAATACTTTGGTGGGATCCATTGAGTGTGCAACAGTAAAATATGTTGGGAACACAAAAGGAAAATGAAGATAGCGAGAAGTATAGTCACAAGAATTGGTTTATTGCATCACTTTTGCTGGTTAGAGAGGACCTCATCTCAGCTTAGGGGCACTCTTAGTTAATTTCTCTCAGGCAATTATTTTCCTTTCAAACTTTTAGTTTGAGTTGAAGTGCGCTGTGCTAGAGAAAAGATGTTTTCTCTTTCTTTTTGTGTAATTCTATAGCAAAAAGGGTAAAAAATTCATTTTTGAGCAGAATTCGTTAAAAAATTGGAGAGAATTTAGTGCTATTACATTTAGACTCAGAATATTGTTGTTGGACAAAATTAAAAAATTCTCTTTAAACTAATAAAGGAAGGTTGCCTTAAAGCTATGCATGCATTTTTAGCATGATTTGAATTGTCGTACGTTTTTTACAGGCCGCGGACTATAGTCAACAAACGTACTCCAGAGAAAAAAATAAATTGTCGACTATAGTCGAAAAACGCACTCAAAGGGTTAAACTAGCATTGGTGTATTTATTAATTTTTTTTTCTATTTTGGAAGCAGTTCATGTATTTATTGCACAAATTATCCAAAATAGGAGATGTTATGCAGTTATTTTTTTTTTTGAATTGCATATTTATTGCCAAGTGAATGTTTACCTAGCATAGTAAAACAAGATGCTCCTTTTCTAACGCTGATAATGCTAATATGACTGAAATTAGAGTAAAATTTCAATAAAATTAAACATATGATTTATATCTAACCTAATTAATTTCATTGTTGTATGAAAAGACTGCAAATTTTTTATTTTAAATAAAATTTCTTTCATTTATTGTAGAAAAGTAAATGGAATTCTTCATTGAATCATAAGCACCAATTGTTTGAAATCAAATAAAATTTCCACTTCACGTTTTAATATTAATGGATTTATGACTTAGATTTATACAGTTCATTTTCTGTCTATCATATTTTCTATTCATCTATTGATAAAATCAAACTTAAGATAACTCCCCAAAACATTTTGGTATTAAAGTATTTTACTTATAACTCTTGATGGAGGTATGAGAAAATACAATTTTGGTTAGTTAGTCAGGAATGGCTCATTGACAACCATTTTTTATGAAAGGTTGAATTTGATTATTTTATTGTATTTTATTTTTACTCTTTTCTCATTTACATCATGATAAATCTTATTCTTTGCAGTTTATGGATCAATAAATAATTAAGAAATGATTGCATTACTACACATTAGAGTAGAAAATTCATATTTTTCAATAAATAAACAATTTTTTGCATCATTGAATGTTACCCACCCAATTGCATCATTGAATGGACCCACTCCACATGTGGACCCACCCCACTCCACACACATGGACAACTCTTAACTCTTGCAGGCGCCACGGTATTTCAAGCGTTCTTGATCCACATGATCGCCAATAAAACCTCAATACTTCTGGATAAATCTTGAGCAGATGAATGTTTTTCTAAGTTGGCGATCAACTGACTTACAACTAATTGGCGATACTTTACTTTTAAATTCTGTATAACGCCTTGATCCATAGGCTGTGATGTTGAGGTAATGTTCGGAGGAAAGAAGACCTAATTTACATTATCTAACTCAAGGTGAGGGTGGGAAGTTGGATTATCCAAAAATAACAATTTTTCTCTTCTGAATTTTCATTTGTCTGTCTAAATTCTTCAACCACTTAGTCATGAAATCCGTGGTCATCCATGCTTTTGGATTAAATTTCCATGAGACTGGAAGAGATACCATATTTACTGCTTTAAAGCACCTTGGCTTGGCAGCTTTTCCAATGACAAGAGGATGTAACTTTTCTACATACATACTGGTGCAAAGAAGAACCTTCTTTGGCAACTTTTTCTCCTGCACAATTTCTCCTTTAATGCATAACGTTTTTTTCTGGGAGGACATGATAAAACAACCCTATTTCATCAGCGTTAAAAACGTTTTCACAAGCATACCCTTCAACTATTCCTCTAATTTTTATGCCCATTCAGTTCCTGTATCTTCACTGACCGATGCCGGTTCGCCACAAATAGCTTTGAATNTTGACAAATATAAATTATTGGTTGAAAAATAATTTTAAAAATTTATTCATTAATTTAAAAATCGTCATGAAGAGAGTTTCAAGCCAAGGTTACTCATATTCTGAAGGTGTTTGAATACATACACAATTAATAGATGAAACAACTTTATTTGGAAGAATCTCGACTTCTAGCCGAGATAATACAGAGTAAATACAAAATAGGAATAGATACTGTTTTATAAACGCACTTCACACACGTCCCTTAATAAAAAGTTCACAAATATTCCACTGTCTTAAGCATTAATGCAACCATAGAAGACCATTCCTTCGAGGAGAGGATTAAAATTCTTCCATTCGTGCAAATTCTGTAACACTAACGACGACTGCTGCCTCCACTTCCTCCGCCTCCACCACCACCTCCACTGCCGCCTCCACCACCGCCACCACCTCCACCACCCTGAGACCAACCACCTCTACCTCTCCCTCGTCCTCTGCCACGAGCAGCTGTAAATAAGCGATTGAAAAAAAAATTTTACAATCAGAAAAATAAGAATTAAATGACTGCTTAGTGTTAGGCTACCTTGTGCTCGTAATATTGCAGATTTCCCTCTTCCAGCACCACCAGTTCCTTTCTGACCTTGTCGTTTGAACATGGGTGCATTCTTTAGCATGTCCGGTAGAATTAAAAACCTTATTTTCGATCCTCTAATATACACATTTTCCAATTGCGCAATTCTTCCATCTCTGTAGGTGACTGTAATATTTATCATCTGACAGTTCATGTTATCCTCGGCTTCGATTAACTTTCCCCGGTACACCTCGCCGGTGTTTGTTTCACATGTTACTATGTGACCTTCAGCCTCATGGAGTACTTTTATTGGCACTCCGATCGACATGATGAGGCCGAATGTGTAATGTAATCACTATTACGACTTTACACTCACTTCTTCTCTATAAAAACCTATTGATGTAACAAATGCACACCTGAATGTCTCCGACGCCACTCCAATACTAAAGTTGATTATGGTGACATCTAGCATTTACACTCACAATCTCGCATTTCAGCACTACCGAACAACACAGCTACTGTGTGCGTGATGAGTGTTTACGAAGTAATGTATAGTAGATTCGATTTCATAGTTTGTATTTTTCTGTTAACTTCATGAAATTTTGTAATGATCCCGAAATAGATCAAATTTCATTTATTCCAAATTGAGTGTATGTTCATCTCGCAATGGCGGAGCGGAAGACGGATTCTGAAACAAGTACGTAATATATTTAAGTTTTCACCTAAAATTTTGTGAAACAAAGGAATTGTTCTTGAAAAGCTTTGTTTTTGAAGAATACTCAAGAAATCAACCAGAAAAGAAAATTATACAGAGTTAGAATGTACTTAAAACTAATTAGTGATCTTGAGTCAAAGAAGTTTAAGTTAAATCGTTATGAGAACTGCATGTCATTTTTACGGAACTTTATTAAAACATAGCCAAAACATCAGTTTTACAGCATAAAAAAATAATGATCTATTCATTGATTTATCGTCATTTGATTCATTGTTTACTTAACTGTAATCATCCTCGAATTATATCAATCGTCTTAGAATTAGAAACTTTTTAATACCCTCCTTCCTTTTCTAAGGCTCTCCCGCACATCTATTTTGGAAAGCTAGCTAGTGAAATTCGCAGAATCATAGTTATTACGATATGCTGTGTCTCGAGATTTGTGTCAATGCCATAGAGCTGTGTTTGAAAACTTCAACTACCTAGTTAACTTTCTTTCGCAGATTGAGTTGGACAAAGAGGGTAAAGTGAAAATCTACAGAACATTTTGACGTATCTAGAATCCTCATTTCCGTAAATTATTCACATTTCATTTCATTCCATTAAAGACGGTTCCCTTAGTTTACTTTGAATGAGCGAACTGAGATGCGCAGTCTTTTGTTGGCAACCTGAGAGTTAACTTGCTGCTCATGTGGACTTGACAGCTTCTTATGTGGTTTAGGGCCCTGGGGATATTAAAATTAAGGTTCAGGTAAATCTAAAAGGTAAAATAGCACAGGTTTGAAAGGCTTTTGAAACAGCAGGGATGGTAACTTAGGTCCTCTAATGCCCCTCTCTTGAAGTTATGGAGATTTCATTACAAAGACCAAAAATTGGGGCCCCGAAGTATCAACGTGTATCTGAGGCAAGGTTATAAGCCTTCCTATTCAATTTATCGCTCACATTATATAGCTTTGTCAGTACGAATTGGGAAACAGTTTTGCAGGATTAGTGGTAACTAACCACTCCATAGCTTGCAGGATGCAAGCAACTCTTACTCGTATATAATATATTTAAAAGATATAAATGGCCCTTTAATGTTTACATTTCAGGAGTACCTCCTATCGTAGAAATGCAACTATTTCATCAAAGTCAAAGGTTTAGTTGGGACTGTGGAATATCGTGTGTGATGATGGTTTTACCTCAGCAGAAACGTGCTCAGCTATTAGCAAATTTTCCTGAAGTGTGTGCTGAAGAAGGTTTTGGAAAAAGGTTTGAAAAGGTTTTTTCATACCCAAACTTAAACAACAGTTGTTGATGATCCCTTGGTCTTCCATATTTCATGCTGATATGTGTAGTTGCTACAAAGTAACTTCTCATTGGATCGAAACCAGTAAGGTAAAAAGTCATCCATTATGTATTAGATTTCTTTTTTCAGCACATGGACAATTGATCTTTGCTACCTCCTGAAAAGGTATCAAATACAACATATATACTGCACTATTACAATAGGAGTACATCCAGGATATCATGGGCAGGCTTTTTATGATAAAATTCTGGACAAGGTCAGTTTGAAATAGTAAATAATTTGCTTATTCATGTATCCATCCTTACAAGAAGTTCTTCTCTTAAATGAATTTTGAAGTAAAAGTATAAAATAAAAAAAACAGGTTTTCTCTGAAAGTAAAAATATGCATGCATGCTATAGGTAACTGAATTTACATATGTTATTTGCTTTACTTTACATTTTAAGATAATATTAATCAAAATATCATCTGATTTCACAATATTTACAAAGCAGAGATTTAAATACCTACTTTATGCAAAACTCTGTTTAGAGCATGTTAAATAAGACACATGATAGAAATTAATGAAGCAGTAGATTCATATTTAAAGTTAACAGAAATAAATTAAGTCCAGTAAGAATGCATCCCTTTAAATTTACTAGAACAAGTAAATAATTAATGGAAATATTTAAATCTAAATTCATCGCTGTTGTAATTTCTTAAAATAATACATGCTCATTATTTTAGTACATTAAGTAGCAATCATGAATGTCTAAATTTTAAGGATGAAGACAGAGTGAAACGACGTTTTGCAGAAGCTGAAAAACTTGGTCTGCAAGTTCGTCAAATGAAGCTGAGCACAGAAGATATGGTTAAGCATTTAGCCAAATCTGGGCCAATCATCCTCCTCACTAATGCCAATTTGTTGAACTGTGAAGTCTGCAAAGGAAATAGGCTGGCAATAGAACTAAGAAACTGTTTCCCATGGTCTGTCTCCTATCACGGTAAGATTACTGCAAGGTCCTTTATATTCTGTACAAGCTTTTCTGCAGGTTGAAAGTTTCACGTTTATAGTAGTGATTGTTCATTTAAAATTTTTTATTTGAGGTTGGAAAAGAGCATTTAGTCAGGTAGGATGTAAAGTGGTTCTATTTGAAAAGTACTTTGACTTGAATTTAATATAATTCCATAATGTTTGGATATAGTCAGAATTCCCTGATCCTGGTTTGTGATAGCAATTGTGACTTATAAACTAGTTACCATATAATAATCATATGCTTTTGCTTTCTAAGGACATGAAATAAACTGACTTAAATTAATAATTTAAATATCATTAAATATGTGGGCACATGCCTAAAGGTGACTTGCTGGGCATTTGTGTATATATAGATTGTTTGATTGATCGATTTAAATTATTTTCTTAGTTGTGGTTTCCCTCTGCCTTTGATTTATATATTATATAATTAAAATACTTATTTATATTCTATTGTACTACTCATAATATAGTGATACTTCTTCAAAGAATTCTTCATATTTTCTCTGAATAGAGAGGGTATTTGTTTGTTAAAATATGATATGCATCTTCCATATAACATTCCTATCACAGAACTATGAGTATAATTTATCCAAGAAATCTGTTTTAACTCATGAGTTGTTGAGTTTGGGTCATTGTTTCGCATTTGGCAGAATGGAAAGTGAATTCCATGCCAGTTTCTATAAACTTAAACAAGTTTACAGTGCATAGTTAAGAATGAAGTTGAGGAGGGATATGGCTTAGTTAGTTGAAATCTCCTGTGGGTGACACATGGTTGTTTCATCAACTCCCATGCTGCTGTAATGGCTTTCCTAGACTGGACCCACCACCTCTTAATTCAGAACCATACTCAACACAATGCTGGGTGATAACTGATGAATGTTCAGCACTGACAATTGAGCAAGGTATTGCTGTCATCAAAGGCAAATTCATCACCCAGTCATGACTATTTGAGGCCATGAATAGTTAATACGCATAAATAATATGAAACAATATTTTGGTGCTATGTTCAATTTCCATTTCTGTTCAGTTAACCCTTTAAGTGCATCAAGGAAAAAAAGACCTATTCCACTTGAGATGTCAAATATCCATGAAAAAATGAAAGTCTGAAATTAGGTAATTTTTTTGTTCTCACTTCTTTATATGATAGGTATGCATGTATTTACAGTATTTTTGTCTCATGGGTAACTTCCAATAACGAGTAATTAGAGGATCTCCCTACTGGGTATGCACAAAACATCTAAAATACGCAATATTTCATTATATTCTTAATAAATAACTAAAAACTTATTTATTATCTGTTAAAACTTATATTTAGATTCTCTAGAACTTCCTTTCTTCCAACTATACTGTACTGGTACTGTATAATTCAATTTTTATTGAAGTTTTAGCTGCGCCCCTGTTGTTTATGCATCCCTCTCCTCAATTTGTACTGCAAAATGTTTAGCAGAGTGGGGAGGATTGAAACAGTGAAAAGACTTCTCAGGCTTAGAATTGAAAGTATATCTGATAAAAACCTATCTGAGCATCTCCATTCCATTCCTAATTCCAATTTAGCTGCGATTCTAAGAAACTTCTGTCTTTATTATGATTCTTTTGCCTCTGATAGAAATCTACATTTTATGTTTGAAATGTCTGGAAGAGCCAAAACGATTCTTGAAAGTAGAATGCAAGTAACGGTTTATGCTCTACCACCTACCAATTTCAACAGCTATGAAAGGTTGAATCTCATCTGCCAAAACATCTTTCCATTGCAAAAACCTTGATCTTGTGAAAGGGATCTCATCTCAGCAATCCTACCTTTCATATATCTATTTATTTCTTTAGCAGTAATTTCAAAAATTTTCTTGGGAAAAAAAATTTAAAAGACACTCAAATGGGGCTAAGTTTTCTAAGCCAACGACACTTTGCCTTCCCTCAAAGTCAGGAATGGAAATCTATTCTAGACGTATGTCCCTGATGCTGGACTCGCAGCAGGATGAAATCTCTTCGCTCTTTTCTTCGTCATCTTCAGATGATCCTGCTGGTTCATCATCATCAAAGTCGGATCCATATTCAGAATCAGATTCTGGGAAAATTAAGTTTGTTTCTGTTGTTGTTCTGTTTTTTCAGTTGTGTCAGTTTTGTCAGAATTTTTTGTAAGATTTCTTTCCTTTTCTGTCTCCTTTTCTTTTTTTCCTTTTTTTTCAGCTTTGTTACTGACACTTTTCTTTTACTAAATTTCCCCTCTTATTTAAAATTTTTTAGTTGCCACTGTCCGTAGGTTTTGCAGGTTTTTTACGCCCCCCTTCACATGGGTGTTTTCCTGCAGGGTTTTAGTTTATTTTTTTCCTAAGTGCAGACTTAGGTTTTTTGAAAACCCCATATTGTAGTTCCTTCTTTTATTGCCTTCTTTTTAGTTTAACTCCCAATACCTCTTTCTTTCTCTGTACAATGACTAAGGGTTAAATGTAAGAAGAGACTAATTAGTCTCTATCTCTACCGTAAATAAAGTCGATTTATTATTATTATTATATTATCTACCATCCAAATTTGTATGTTTTCCTACGTTTATACAGGAATAATGAAGTATATTCGATAATATTTTACTGTCAAATATATATGAGAGTATTCCAAGAACTTCGAATCACAAAAATAAGCGACTTCTTTGAGCAACTAGAGAGAAATATCCCTTTTAAACCCACACCTATGAGGTATGTGCGAAAAATGCCACGGGCTGATCTATCGGCCGGCTATTTTTGCGCTTTGGCCCTCTCTTCCTCACTTTGCCTTCATAAAATATTTTCAGTATTTGTGATACTGCTTTATCACAGTTGAAAATTCTCAATGACAATGCACACAGAAATCGGTAATCCGGAGCTTCCTGCTGGTCTCTTAGCGCATTGCAATATGTGTAAGGACTTTTGAATGGAAAAACCCTGGATGTTTGTTATTTCGTCGTAGGGTATCTGGTGTTGATGCGTTGCTGAGTGCTTAGTTGCAATGTAAGCTGCTGGCCTCTCATCCTATTTTGTATCACAATTAATTTTGAGTTCTGACCTTCTACTCATGGCTATTCTAAACACTTCTTCGATACCTCTCATGCTTATCCATCTCAAGGGATATGAAGCATTTTGTCCACTCAGCATCGTCAACTTTCTTCTCCACTGTTGCTCTTTTGCTATTGCTTACATTGTACTTTGGTGAACGTAATACTTTGGTGGGATCCATTGAGTGTGCAACAGTAAAATATGTTGGGAACACAAAAGGAAAATGAAGATAGCGAGAAGTATAGTCACAAGAATTGGTTTATTGCATCACTTTTGCTGGTTAGAGAGGACCTCATCTCAGCTTAGGGGCACTCTTAGTTAATTTCTCTCAGGCAATTATTTTCCTTTCAAACTTTTAGTTTGAGTTGAAGTGCGCTGTGCTAGAGAAAAGATGTTTTCTCTTTCTTTTTGTGTAATTCTATAGCAAAAAGGGTAAAAAATTCATTTTTGAGCAGAATTCGTTAAAAAATTGGAGAGAATTTAGTGCTATTACATTTAGACTCAGAATATTGTTGTTGGACAAAATGTTTAAACAAATTATCTTTAAACTAATAAAGAAAGGTTGCCTTAAAGCGGTGAATGCGTTTTTAACATGATTCGAATTGTCTTACGTTTTTTACAGGCCGTGGACTATAGTCGACAAACGCACACAAAGGTTTACAGCATTAAGGATTAAAGGAAAGGAAGGTATCTTATTAGGTTGAAACCTACGAAATTCCCAAAGGAATAACAAGTGTGAAAAAATAGCGACACGACTGGGACTCGAACCCAGGTCTCCCACTTTCCGGGCAGGTATTCTAACCACTGAACTACCGTGCCGCGTTTTTTCACACTTGTTATTCGTTTACAGCATTCTTTCCAGCTGAGACGGTGATCGCTTGCGTTTTTGCATTCGTTCGGGTTCTATGCCGTTTTCTGATTGACAGCAAGCTTTCTTTACGTCTATGGTGACATCAATTTAAACTGCATCGTTTCTCGACCATTAAATCAAAAAAGTGAACGTGATTTCGCGAGTACTCTATTGAAATAGGAAAATAATTTGAGATCAGACGGACCTCAAATACCTTTATATTCTAATTTATATACGATCATTAGGGAAATAATTCATTTTTAGTATCATTCTAAAGGTTTCGAACGGCATTCACTGCAATTAAATCTCAGATTGCCGTTGAAAACATCTATAGTTCTCTCTTCAGGTGTTTCTTATATTTTAGATTTTAATCGATGTTTGTTATTTAAGAGCAGAAATTTATCTTTTTTTAATGGAAAACAAATTTAACTGTTTTTCCTCATTGTACTGTAATGCCTTCCCAATAGAGCCTCTTCGACCACGGTCTTCAGTATATGTACTTCTAAATTTATATATTTTGCTATATGAGAGTGAAATTCTACAGCATTTCCACAAAATTTTGTCTTGTATTTAAATTAAGAAGATCGGAGTGGGTTGCTCAATGAATATTGCCGTTCCTCTGAAGGAATTATATCACTATGAACTAAGATTTTACTTATTTTTCCAATGTTGATTTTGCTGACCGCATTTTTACCATCCGTAAGCCCTGGGTTTATTGTGCAATAAATGAAAATGAAATTATGCTGTAAATAGTTTGGATAGTATCGCTGATAAATCTTCTCATATAAAATCTAAGAAAGTATTGCATCAAAATATATTCTATTTTGAACTCCAGAATATAGAGAATTTTCTTCGTTCTCGTAAAATTTTGCATTATTTTTACCTAAGCTTAAAATCATCTTTTCTTTAAAATACTGAAAAGTAACCCATTAATAAATATTTTATCATTTTTCATATAACTTACTATAACGTTTGTAAAATATACGCATCTAT
>KZ309251.1:25455-134034 GCA_000376725.2 Ladona fulva | reverse complement strand
CACCTTACCTTCAGGTAATTGGCAAATTAAAATTAAAATAAAGAGCTTCATCGTTTCTCGTTTTAAATTCACAGATTATTTTTTATTATTTCCACTCACATCTTTCGCCTCTTTATTATCTGACGCTACCAGCTGGTATCATTAAATCGGAATATTTGCAAAGAGGGCTCTCGATATGGAAATAAATACCAAAAGCTTGTACTATTTTATCACTTCTTATAGAAATATAAGTAAGAGCTAAATTATTGTACAACAGGAGCATATGATTAAATACTTAGATTTATTTAATAAGACAGTCTCAATGGAAATTAATCAATAGGCTTTTAATTTCGAAACGTGTCTTACGAATACTCTGTCCGTGTTACTAGAACTACCCTTTTGAACTTTCCTCGTCGATGAGGGTTAATCATTGTCCTTCGAAAGCCTGCCAAGTGCATGCTGTTTAATCTTTCGGTTTCGGTTAGACAAGATAATATTGTTTATTATTTCATCATCAGTTGAAGATCCTTTTCTTCATTTACTTCCTAAGGACACATGGAGGTAGGTCAGTGGAATACAATTAAATACTTCCCTTCTTCTATACTTTTTAACACCGATAATATTTTCTTCCTTTCAATTGCTTTTTATTTAGTTCAACTCCCGATGGATCTTTCTTTCTATCTCTAGTGATCATGGGTTGACGTAAGAAGAGAAGAGATGTATGAAGACTCAATCTCGCCCTTGAATAAAGACGAATTATTATTACCATTATTTTATTCATCATCATTATTTCTAGTCCACTATTACCATAAATTAGTCCACTATTACCATAAATTAGTCCACTATTACCTAAAATTACCATATTTCTTGTTCTACTTCTCTTGTTCTTGGTCTTCTTCCACAACTTTGAAACATTCTTAATCCTTCAGGTTTTATAGATCTATTTGGATTATGTATTATAATACTAATTTGTTTCTATTGTGATTATAAAAACGATCGTTTTAGTTACATACTTAATCTTTGTAAAACTTTACTACAAAATATTGGTTCCATGATATATTAGCTACTGACAGTTACTTTCCAAATGCTTCTCCTACGAGGACAGTCTTATTCATTTGAATTATTTATTTACTGAGTACTGTTTGGCAACTGTTATACCCAATGCTCTCATTGCTGCCTTATTTAGTGCAAATATTTTCGCTACAAGTTAACGTCCTCTGAATAGATCTCCTTAAATAACGATCGTTTCAAACTATTGTCAGCATAACGTAAATGACATCTTCAAAATAATTTTTGATGAATAGTATTGCGATTCTCTTGGTTAATCTTCCAGTTGATACCAGAACCTGGGTGGACATAATATGCTCTCTGTTAATAAAATCTCTAAGTTTCGTAATGAAGTAATGAGTTCATGAAGGGAAACCACCTTTTGAATATACGCTTTTGAATATACGCTGATTATTATTCGTATGATTGGCGTTATATTCCCCTTTAGACTAATCTTGTTTTCGCTTTCTTTCCCTTTAATCTATCCAGAAGCTGGGATTTCCTACCCACCCCTTCTTCCCAGCCACCTGTTGGATCACCATTGTGGGTGGGAGCCATTTCGTTGTGGGCGGATGTGGGGGAGGCTTAGAAAGAGAAAGGGGAGGGAAAGGCACACTTGTTGCGTCCGACCGCGGTGCGTGCTGCCATCTGGAGGGTCCCCTCCCAATTCACTGCTCATGGGCATGGGCAAGCACTCCGCGGAACAATTCGATGACCACCCCAATGGGCCGAGATCACGAGGAGTCGTTGACGTGGCGGTGGGCCCCTCAGAGACGGGAAGCAACCGGTCATGGTTTCGAGATCCTCCAGAAGACGTTCAAAGTACTGAATCCTTTTCACGTCGACCCTAATAATTTCTTCTTACGCTCCACAGACTGAAATATTCTTCCATTCGTCGCCCACGTCCACTTGTTCGCACCAGGTTTTTAGGGTGGCTTTTGGGGTGGAAATTGCGCCATTGAAAGGGAGGAATGCGAACAGACGTCTGCTTTTTAATTCGCGTTTGGTGGAGAAACGAATGTGGCTCGACTGTCTCGAAAGCAGGTGTTTCGTTTTCGGCATCAATTTATCGGTCTGGGGACTGTTATGACGGAAAATAAAATGTTCTCGATGAGCATAGTTGAATTAACGTAGAAGTGTTAACGCTCGGGACTCTGAATTTCGGCCCTCTCTCGCGTTGAGAAAAGCGTGAAATGTGTGCCGTGAAGTCCCTAAACGTGGAATCCGGGGGCACGAAACTTTTAAGAGGTCGAAATTTCACGTGAATTATGAAGTTCGTTCTATTGTTGTTTCGAAAGATATAGCATAAGCGTTGAAATAATAACACGTCCTCATTCTTTGGCGTTAATTTAATGTGCAAGCTTCAGGCTTTCTCTTCACTGCTCCAATAACAGCTTCTGATGTAAAACTACTTATTAGCTGAAAATCCTCAACTTCTAGAAAATGATCCAACTGCAATGTTTGATGAGGACGCTTTTTTCCAATATTCTTCTAAGTTGTAGTATAAGAAATTCCACCATCTTTCTATTTTTCATGTAATTCTGACGTAAGCATATACTTATAATGCGAGTAGTATTACGTAGTTTCTTAAGATACAGTATCCTATTCTGTTTTCTCCTTGTGTCATCCGTAACTAGACTACTAAACTTAGAAGTCTAGTCTGTAGCTAGCTATCAGTAACTAGACTACTAAACTTAGTAGTCTAGTTACTGTACTATTTTAGTGTCTAGTACTGAAAACTAAACTTATTAGTACTTACAATTAGTACTAAAACTTTGGAAGGAATGTTAAAAATCTCGCTTTCAACTCATAATCTATTCTATCTAGAGACCTTTTTGAAAATCTACGATGGTTATTATACAGTAATACAAGGTACAAGGTGTAAATTCAGAAAGACGCTGTATAAAAATTTCAGAGTTTTTTAACTTTATCACATCATGCGATGGAAGGAACGTGTTCGAGTATTGCTAGTTTTAAAGATTTTCTGCATAATTCGATATGTGTACACGTACCATTTACATTTTTATCCATTACAAATCTGTCCCTTCTATCATATCTTGATAAACAGGATACATGTCATTTGTATTTTAGTACAGGATAGAAAAACCTCTTTCATCTGTCAGTTTTGTCTGTCTTGTTCGTGGTTGTGATAACATGAAATCCATTCAGGTTTGAGCGCTGCTGAATAATAGCTTTCTTTTTGCTCCTATCTGTGCGTTATTAAAAATATTTTCCGTAGGGTAATGGTGATCTGCTTACATGGACTGCTTCACTTTTAGTACACTAACTCAGGGAAGTAAAGAAAGCACCGGTAAGCTAAAATCCTTCACTCCTCATATTGTTATGTACGCCTCATCCCCTTTCAAAGATTTATACATAAATGCCTCAGTTAAACGAAAGTTTGGTTGGGATTCATAGCTTACAGGAAAATATATTCTTATCTTAATGTGATTAGTTTTTAAAGTCAGGTAGACTCGGAAAAATAAAAATATCCCGGAACCTCACATCTCAGATTATAGGTTTTGGTATGAACCTTAGATAATGTCAATCCAATCCCGAGCACTTTCCTGAGTGAATGCGAAAACATCTTCGGAGGGATCTTGGCCTTTTTCAAGGAAGACTTCATCCATTTACGCCCTGCACAACTCCCCACAAAGTCGATTCGCAATGTATCAAGTGAAGTGACTGAGAGAATGTGGATAGAAAAATGCCTAGGAAGGAGCACCTTCCTCGAATAGATTCTGTAAATGCGAAGTTGTTTGATAGATATCGCAATCCCTCATCGATACATGATTCCAAGAAGCGTTCGTTGAACGCAGGGAGAGGTCGCAGAAACAATGCATTGGCGGCCAAACGATGCCCGACATCTGGATCGCTTACTCAGCATCGGATGCTTGCGGAGTTTAATAGAGGAGTATCTTAAATTCGAGAGATTCCCATTGCATTCTACGATCTTCGTCGGAATTTTCCCACGGCTCTCCTTCATTGATCCTCCGATTTTACTTCTTCCTTGCGAGCGATCGTACTTCCGCATAAGAACTTCTTGATAATAATCGAGGATTCGAGATTTCGCTGTTTCATTCAATATTCCATCTTCCGCTAGCACCGCTGTTTATGATCAATTTCTGAATTTTTCTGAATAAAATTTCTCTTAGGAATAGTTTCACGTATCTTTACTTCTTCCTCGTCGCATTGCCTTCAGCATTGAGTGGATCTAGATTCAGCGAGGAAACATCGTTTATTATATAGCAAACTAGTTGTGTTCGAGAAGCATAGATATTTACTTGAAATACAAATGAGAAGCTAAATCAAAAGTGAGTAAATATATATGATTTGCGATCTTCACTTATTTACATCACAAGGTTGCTTCTGGTGAATGCTATGCATTTATGTTACTGGAAGATTCTATCGGCTGATGAGCAATAAAATGAGATTATGAATGTAATCATTCGCATCATTCTGTGGTAATCAAACTATTGGCTTGAAATGGCATCATAATACTCATTAAATGCCTTATGTTTATGAAGTTGCAAATCCGTAGGGTAAAAAATGGTTGGATATTTGTCGGATTTCATACTTTGGCACATGAATTCCTTCTTTTACAAATATGGTTTCATAAAAATTCTGAAAAATAGGCATCTTCTCGTGGTTTTCCTATCAAAGAAGCTGAAAAAAATGTACCCGTCATCTTTCCTAAGCACTCATTTTAGTTGACAGTAATCTCTACGAGCGCCATCGATACCAAAACTCAAGTCCCCCGTTTCTGAAAACATAAACATCTTAAAATAACCAAGTTCAAGTGATTATAATTAGTTTAGTGGCTTGTTTACCTACTGGAAAAAATGGGAGTTCTGGTTTCGAGTCCCAGTAACGTCGCTATTTTTAGGTCCTATTCTGGAAATGTTATCTATTGAAGCATTTCATTTACGGCAGAACGAGATACATTTTCGGTTTTGGCTTTAAAATATTCACTACATCAATTCCTCGAAAAACTAGTGTCTCATCATTGCATTGAATAATTACATATCTCATCGAGATTCATGTTAAATTAAAGTAAATTTAAAAGACTTAAATTTATTCATCTTCGATATTTTAAAGGGTTATTATTTTTATCTAAATATTTAATTGTAATTACTCACTACTATCATCGTTTTGAATTCATAAAGAAGATAATTATACCGTGGTTTCTTGTAAATTTAAAAACTATGCGTGAATATGGGTCCCTAAACCTGGTATTTAAACTTTGACTGTTGATTTTTACAGATATAGTTCTGCATCAAGTGAATATTTTCGTAAGATTTTCCGGTAAATTTGTTTCAGTTAAAGGATCAATAATTAGCTTAAAATATTTCGTGAAACGTTATATTTTTAGTGAGACTGTACTGAGGTGAACTTTTCCATGTAACATTCTGCTTTAGTGAGGAGATGAGGGCAAATCACCAAATTCCTCACCTTTCCAAGTATTCTCATCCTTTCTTGGAAGCATTTTGTTGTAAATGGCTTGAGGAACCAACCAGCCGTTCGGCTGATGACATTACAGTAAAGTTAGACTGCTTATCATGTCCTTTAATATTTTAAATGAAGTTACTACTTTACGTCTTGAGAATAATGGTTTTTTTTTTAAGACTATACTGTAGATTTGGAATTAGTTTGACCTGATTCATCAAATAGCAGTCGTCGTAAAGACGTTATTTCGATTATTTTTTCTATCTCACCCTTTCATGGAGCATCTGTTCTCTCTTTACTTTATCATTTTATTGCGGGATTGAGGAGGATTGATCCTTTTTATTGGACCTTTTTTGTGCAGATTGGCTCTTTGAAGTATCATCTTTCTCTCCTCTGCCTTGAGAATTCTTTTCCTTCTCCTGGGAATTCTTCCAGTGGTTCCGACTCTTGGAGGGACTGCAAGTTGAAAGAGATGCAATTGATATGCTTCTAGTACTTGAGTGTAAGGGTCTATAACTTACCTTCCGATACATGTGCAAGAAGAAAACTTTATACTTATACTTTTTCCCTAGTTCTATTGGTGGAGAGTTGGTCTATTCTGTTGAATTTTTGTTAAACTTTTTGTGCTGTGTGACTTATCTGAACCAAAAAGGGAGAAGGATGCACTTCAATCATTGCTTCGAAGTTTATGAAAATAGTGCTTTTCAACTAACATTTTTTTTGCCATACGACTTTTGTGTCTTTCAAAAATAACTGTACTCTTTGTAGTACCTCATAGCTTGAATATTTACTGTTTTCCTTAAAAAATGACATTCAGTTATTATGAAGCATAGGGAAAGATCTCTTTAAAATATATTGTTTCTCTCTTTTCATTGCAAAACATTATTATTGGGATAATTTTGTAACAAAAAAATCTCTTATTTCTTATTTCTAGCTTTGCAGGATTCTTTTCCTTTTTTACTCAGGTCAGCTTGTCCTTTGCATATAAATATAATCTCGAAGAGAATATTTTTAAAGTAGTGGTCCTTTTGGAGAATCAATTTTATTTCAAGCACTATAAATAGTCTTGACTTATGATTTAGAAAATTAAGAGAGACTGTTTCCAAAAACATTTATCATCTCATCAGCCTCATTACTTATTACCAATATGAACCGAACTTACTTGGCTTTAATGAATGAAATACAACTGACTTCGTATTTTCCACACAATTTATTACACGACCGGTTTCGGCCATCTAGCCATCAACAGGTACACTCAAGGAAATACTAAGAGACTTTTATGTTAATGCTTGTATTCTTAATATTTCGTATCTCAATTTTTGTATTCTTATTTATCAGAGAAAATAATTAAAGCAGTAGTTAAGGCTAAATTTTTGCTATGCCAATAGATCTGTATCTGTGGAAGTTATTTCTCAAGTTATAAGGACATTATTTAGAGCATTCATGAGATAATGGAAAAGTATATAGGTATATCTCACAAATATAACGTCTCTATAAACATTTCTTTATTAATACATCGTAAAACACAATTAAATATGCTAAGTTATATTTTTCACTGTTTTACGAAATTACGAAACTTTTAGTTAGTTTTTAGTATTTAGTTTCTATTTTCATAAGTCCTCTTCCATATTTTAGAAATTATCATTTTTCTCAAATTACTTAGTGTTACTTATTAATTTAGAGAATTTAATTCTTAGGTATGAGAGAGTATAATAACTTTTGCTGATTTTTTGTATTTGTCTCCAGTAATAATGAACAATGAAAAAAGCTTGGGAAATATTTTAACCAAAACTGATCCCTTCAGCAAAGAAATTTAATATTTCTTACGAGGAAAAATGTATTTGCATACAAGGTGAGGGAGCCAACCTCTGGCACCGACCGAAAAATATACGCTTTTAATCTTTAAAATTTTTCTTTGCACTCCATCCGGATCCGTCATCAATGACATGCATTGATTTATAGACGAAGAAATTTTATTTTTACTCAAAATTAAATATCTTTCTGAGATATGATCGAACGCTCGCCTACGATAACCAAATTATAAGTTCGATAGATAAATTAATTTTCAGTAGGAAAGAGAGAAAATTGAATGAACTCGTGAATACAGCCGGAAAAGCAGAACTGTTACATTGTACCGACTTTACGTTGCGTCTGAGAGATTAATCCAATTATCATCTACACGAAGGTGTTTTTAGGAGTATGAAAAATTGAAAAGACGAAAAGGATAAAGTGTTGGTCACGTATTGCTTTTGCAGGGTCCTTTTTCTAAAATACACAGATGCTGTAAAATGCAATAGAGAGAGTGGTCTGAGATTGAATAGAAAGGTCAGACGGCAAATTATAAATGAGAGATACAGTTGTATGGAGATTTGTATTTTACCTCTTTCTGCACGTTCGAGGTTCAGCAGTCATCGCAGCTTAGTCATCGCTTATTTTTCAGTTTTCTGACTAACGTGAAATATATCGTCATGATTACTAAAGGAAAGGAACTGGAGAATGAATTCGGAGGCAATAGAGAGACTGAATACATCGTACGAGATATATACACTTACATGGAAAATTCCTCAATAATAAACCTTTCTTCTCTGGGTGTGAATACTTACGTATGGTTTCATTATTTTTTTATGTTCGTAAAGAATGACTCGGTTTTCCCTTACCTCCTAAACGAATCTTTTCTATCTTCGCCTAACCTTGGACAAAATCTTGAAGCCGTGGAACACATTATGGAAGCCCTATCGATATAATAATAGACACGTATAGTTAAAACTAAGCGCTCAGGCTTAGCCTTATTCGTATTCCTCCGCCTATAGTGCTGCAGAGAGTCCCAGATTCGATCCCGTTGGGAGACCATTTTTCCCAATACTGATTTGCGCCAGAAAGAGTATCCTGCTGATCTATGAGACATATACACCCATAATGATGTCATCTCGGCCATAATTATGTTCATTATTCAACATCGAACTGCATAGCTTTCTCCAGTATTTCTTTCTTCCGTTGGAACTATTTTCTGCATCCCTAGGGAATAACTAGAGGTGCTGAAGAGTAGAAAACAGTATAATTCCAACGGATGGTTAGTCTCTTGATCTTAATAGTACGAAATATATTCCAATTTTCCCGCTTAGCCTGACTGGTGAGCATCAGCTTCTGATAGAAGTTTTTCCGGGCTCAATCCAAGAGGAAGCTTAATTTTTCCCTCAAGAGTTGGCGATACGAAAGTCATCTAGCCGCGAGGTTGATTAAAATCAGGATACGGTATCCTATCACTGAAAATCGTTATCATAATCAATAGCCGACCCCTCAAGTAATAGGCACTTGCGATGAAAAAATCAATAATTTACGAGACCTGTTTTTTACCTTTCGCGTATTAGAGTATTGAGAAAGTATGAGGATTTTGATCGATCGCAGGAAATTATACCACCAAGGAAATTCCTGATACTTGATCACATGGATGGGATTCTTTTTAATAGGAAAGTACGTTTAGTAAATATGTAATTAGAGACTGTTCTATTGAATTTACCTTCACGGCTGAGTAGGAAGAGCATGAAAAGTGGCATCTTTTAAAGCGCGGGGAGGGAGACCAATCAAAGATGCACAGGTTAAAGCGATCTGTAGACTCTGAGACGCTCATCACCTTCCTGGAGTTCCAAAAGAAATCAGTCTCTCTCAACTCTGTGTTGACACTTAGTGCTCATTTCTTTTATTCTATCTCCAATCATGTATGAGCACATTTTAATTTGCATTTCTACATTGTACTCCAGTCGACTCTTGAACTCGAATCGGCCCCAAGCAATATTATTTAGACCTCTGGGGTTCGATACCGATGTAGTACTCGTAAAAGAAGGGGTATATTAAATGTGGAAACACATGTATGAGAGAGACTGATTTCTCATTGTACTGTAGGGAGATAATTAGGGTCTTTGAGTTCACTGACAAGTCCAATAAGATAATTTCCGATCAGAGAAAGTAGCTTTAACTTTTGATTGATCTCCCTCCCCGCGTCCTAATATACGCCACCTTTCCATCTCCTCCTCAGCCGTAAAGATAAAATTTATTTGCTTCATAGACTTTAAATGGAGAAGATGGAAGTGAAATTCTTGAGATTAACTCACAAAAATGTTCTGACCCTAAATTTAGTTATGTATCAAAGAATATTAGTCTCCTGCAGGTCATTTTCATTTAGTTCTTGCTTCACCAAGTAATGAAGTTTGCCCGAAAGTCTCTTTTGACATTATTAGTTCACCTCTTACGAGATTTTACCTCTAGGACGCTCGTGTAATTCTGCGAAAAATGTAGAAAATAAATCGGACCAGCGAATCATTGCATTTGCCCCTGCAAATGTTTAATCAAAACGAAGCGGGACGCAGGAATAAAAACTCGGGCGTGGTCCGACTAACTCATCTCCGGCGTTGTAGGCGACGAAGTTAAAACGAGATCCTCTTTTTCCCACCTGCATCCACGTGTGGCCCTTTCGTGAAACAGTAGCTTGGGTAAAATCCCGTAGGGCCTCCTGCATCGCTTGATTACACGGGGAGACCCCCTGCCTCTCTCGTAAAGCCCCATTCTCTCGCCGGAGACTCTCCAATCCAATTCAATCCCACTTCTTTCCCCGGCACTTTTCCCACCTCCACGTACACGTATACCGTTTCCGAAGCGTATGTATAAACTTTGAAACCATCAAACTTTACACGGGGGATTCAGTTCGGAATTGGGAGTGAGAGGTAATTTTCAGTTTCATTTGTTTTGTCGCCTACATCCCTCCTTCCCTTTTGTCTCCGCGGAGAGACTTTGAGAGGGGAAGTGGATGCAAAACCTACCTTCGTTCTCCCAGGGAGAGCTCCTTTCCTACAACGCAGGGTCGTCACCGCAACCTCGTCCTTCCCTCGATGCTAATCTCTGCGAGCGACGCAGTCAGGGACACGCTCGCAGATGTAAATTGTGTTTTTATTCTTTCCCGGCTCTCTCTCTCGCTACCAATTTTTTTTGCGAGTGCTAACGAATGGTTTATCTCTAAATTAAACCCTTTCCTTCTCTCGTTTGTCGAGGCGGTTTTATTTGATGTAGCAAGCGACGAGTTTATCCAAGGATGCGGTTGTATGAATTTCAAATTTCATTTACAGTTCTGGAGAGGCCTAGTTTCAGTTCGGTTTACAACATTTTTGCCGGATAGAGTCTTAAATTAAGGACACTTTGCAGTTTTGCAGACGTTATTGCAGCGCTGGCGTTGTTACGATATAGGGCAGTAATTTTCCGTGTGTATTTAGGTATGATTATGAGTCGCATCGGAGCTCTACGTTAAATAAATATGAAAGGATGGGGATTGCTGTTTGTAAGTGTAAACTTGATGAAATATTCACATGCTGACATAAGTTTGCTATCTTTTTTCTGGATATAGTCTTATATTTTATGTCTGAATTACGAAAGAATCAGTTACTTATGTTGAATGTGGAATTGTAGGAAAATTGTAGGAAAATATTTTTCGCAAATATAAGGCAATAATCTTATGTTGTGGCAAAGTAATATAGATATGTATCGTATAATGCAATGATCTTATCCAATTAAATAGTGACTCGTGCAAATCGTCGACTGGTAGAAAAAGTGCAAATAAATATTTTTGCAAAAACAAGACTCATCTTATGTTTCGAATAAAACTGAAAAATTTGAAAGTTAAAACTTCTTTGTTTCTGTTATTTAACCATATAACTATTTTTGTCGGTTTATGTTTGTTATGCAGACAATATTTATTGACGTTAATTGAGTTCGGCTGTGATATCAGTCGCATGGTATGCATTATTTCCAAAAGCTTTATCGAAAATAAATCATTAAATGAATTCCAGAAAGTTTTTTGAGGCCATCAAGAATTGATTTTTCCCTTTTAAGAAACGAGATTAATTTGTTCTTATTTTCTTGCGGTCTACTTCTAAAAAATGTAAATTTCAATAAAAAGCCGAAAGCGAAAATTCTAATTAAAATATTATATGTGATGCAATATATATATACGTCGAAGTTAGTTAGAAATGGTAGATCATTTATTTTTCGTCTACATTTTTTATGAAAGAATAAAATTGAGAATCCCCAAGGGTTTCCTTCAAGGGTGTCATTTGAAAATATAATATCCTCTTTCTGTATAATTGAAAAACACCTGGTAATCGATGCAAAGTAATTAAAGTATCAACGTTATCGACAGTTAAAAGAAAAATTTTTTTTCACACGCAAAAAGATCGAGGGAAAGAATTTATTTTATGTTCATGGTCTCTCTTAGGTAATATACAATTTATATTAATTTCATAGAAATGTAAGTAGAAGAGATATAGTAGGTATCAGTTTTTATTTTGCTGATAAATTAAATATATCGCAATCTATTATAAAAACTGATATAAAAGGAAATGTCCATTTATAACATTTTTCCTTTGCGACTATCCGACCTCCGTGTTATCCGCCCTAATTAAATATTTATAACTCACAGTGATAAAATGAACGACAAATGATTTGCCAAGGCGTTACCAACGGGCGTATGCTACAATCTTCCTACATCCCATGTATGTAAATTACGCAAGTTTTGACATGCAAAGCACATATGTAAATAGGGAAAATACCAGTTTTGTCTCTTTCATCAAAGGGATATCTTCTCTTATTAGTGTAATCAATTATCAATGAACATGAAAATGAGTTGAAATAAATTTTGTAAGAATTAAGCCTATTCTCAATGTTGATTTTTCTTCATTTTAGACATATGAGTATTCATACTGAGCGGTGTAGGTAGATGATTTTGCTCCCTGTTTTCACTTAGAATTTGGCAAATTTATTTTAAAATGTTTGCAACATTTTTTATTTTTCGACTAGCTTTTCCTCTAATGAATTTGTAAAACATACAATACAGTACTTAAAGAACATCCATAAGTAAGAGGTCAAAAAACGTGAACAAGAACTGGTTCTGTTATGAAAAGATAGTTTTTTTAATGGTTTGGCTGGAGAGTATGCTATATTATAATTACGTCAACATCTTGTTTGATACCAAGTCATAGCGATTAAAGTTTCTATATGAATGTTTTTGAGTGTACCGCTAAAGGCATATAATCTTTATCGTCAATTAGCTGCTTGGGAGTTACTAAAAGTTGAAATTCTTATTTAATTTTCCTTCCAGTGGTTCCATACGTGACATTGAATAGGCAGCTAATATAAACAGATTATGGTGTGCTAGGAATGAAAAGCCTGCAAGATTCATTGCTTAAGTATATCAAGGGATAATTATTTCTGTTAGTTGTGAGATTCTAAAAATGTACGATTTAGACTTTTTTTAAATCCCTTGAAGACTATTTGTGATAGTCTTTGATCTTTTATTTAATCTTTAACCGAACGACTCATATTCTATTGATTCAATCACCTTTGAATCAAATCCGTAGCATCTCCCTTCCCTCCTATCTATCATTAGATATCATTTGCGTTTTAACACTGACGTTAACGGGTTAGTTGGAAATTAAATTTAAACTCTTAAAAATGGCAGTTTTCAGCAAAAATGAGTGAGTTTCGCTATGGCAAATTTTACAGACGCATTGTTTGAGCAGAATACTTAATTAATTCTTCATAAGGCGAATTGCAAACCACAGTCAGCGCTTAGCAGTTTAAAATTCTCCGCGTTATGTAAACGACGGAAGCGTATTTAGAGAACGGGAGGAAAAAAAATGGAGGTTTACAGGCGTTCGCGCGAAAAACCGTTTTAGCGAGAAACGCGCGCAAACTGCAGCTTGGATTAACAGACTGTATGCGGAGTTCATTTGAGAACAACAACGGTTTAAATTAAAAGCATTAATGCGACGAGCAAAACGCTGTAAATTCGGCTGTTTTTATGGCGTGCGAGAGAAGCCGTAATAAAGTTCGGTCGCTGCGAATTTGTTTCCGACAGGTGCGATGAAAACATTTGCAGACATGTAAGGGCGCCAAGACCGCAGCGGTGACGCGCAAATGGATTTTTACGCTGGGAAGGTGTAATATGGACGAGTTCATACGCCCTCTCGGTTTCCCTCGCTCAGTGCATTTGAGCGACGAATTCGATTCGGTCTTCCGCCTTATTTTGTTTCAGAGGACGGCGGGGGGAGGAAGATGCGTCGGGGAGAGTTTTAATTGTCTGCTGCACGTGCCACTGCACGATTGGGGAGAGCTGCAAAGTAATCATGCCTGCAAATAACACGATGTACGGAAGCCGTGCAATGCAAGGGTTTCCTGTTACGGTTTGCAAACCCAAAACTAAGAACTTCGGCCTACATTACCGTTCTTCTCGAAGATGGAGCGAGGGCAGTTATTGCTTCCAGGGGAAATCAGAAGAAGGTTAAATCACGGAGCATTCTTAACATTCCTGACAGTTGTTTATTTTTAGGAGCATTTGTTGCATGCAACGCATTCATTTTTCCGATTTAGGCAGTTTTTAGTTCGGAATTCATAACTTAAAAATAATCCATACTGCTAATGCCATTGTAATGTAATACCCAAAACTCTAATTCAGAAATACTCCTTCGCCAGTTGCATGAAATTTAGTTTATCTCGTGCAGAAATTCAAACTGAAATCTGAAATAATTCGTTAGCCGCTAAGATATCACATACCTTTTAACCTAATCTATTTAAGGATTGCTAAGTCTAACTGGGGGGTGGAAGGGTTATAAATAATCAATCTCTCAAACTTTGCAGATATTTGTTTTAAAGGATGTTTTTATGTCATCTTCCCTCTATTACTTACTTATGCCTCTGTAAATTGTAATGAAATATGAGAATAATGCGTATCATTAGAAGTTCATAATTATAATTCCCTTCTTTTTCTGTATCGAGTTATTTCATTCCAACTTGTGCTATTAGAACAATATCTTATTGGAGTTTAGATATGGTTTTCCAAATTTAAGATCTGGCTTCTAATCAAAATTATTACATTAGATAATCAACGATGAAATTAAATCTCTTTCCTTCATCGATCTGCACGTTTGGAATTAATCAAGGCTAGGGAAAAGTTTAGATATTTTAGGTACTAATAAAAGTACGGTACATTTATTGTATATATATTTATGGAATATTTATGTAACTGATTTAAGAGTATATTACCCAATATTTGAAATCTGAGCTTCATGGCGATGAAAAAATAATAGTGATAACAATCTTCTCAAAGAGCGAAAAATTTTGAAATTGCATTTAGTGATAAAAATAGTACGCAGAATGTTCGAACTTCTTCCAAATCGCCCGATATCATCATATTGACAAGATATTTCTTCAACTCCAAAATCGAAAATGCAATTTTCGGATTTTATTGCAGGCATTATAGAAATTAAAATAAGGAGCAATTTAATATTCTCTTCCGTACAGTCGGTTTCGCGATACATATCTTTCTAATCGAAGTAGAGTGCTATTATCACCTATTGTTCTGTCATCTAGGGACTTATAGCGATGCTTTTCTTCATCGCTCGGTAGCCAGAAAGAAAAAAAAATATATCGAAGATATACATGCAATAAATCTTTAATTCTTCGCAGAAAATAGTTCGTTTCCTTCAATGAATTCAAACGTTAATTACTTAGGAAGGGCTTATTATCAAATTGAATCTTTAATACGATACTCTAGATATATGAAAAAGAAGGATGTTGTACTTTTTCCACAAAAATTGTTTTATTAACAGAATAAAAACACAGAAACACGACTAGTTTCGGCGAANAAACTTCTTAGAACAGTTAGAGATACTTTCCCACTCCAATTCTACGAAATGCACCGTAGTTAACGAGCACCTTTTTTCGTCCCATTCCCCTTTGATACAATGCATCCTACCCCCCCATTGACTTTTTCCTCTACAGCCTGTTCCTTTTCCCTCACTCACCTTTCTCCCTGCCCCCTTTCGATTCCCCTCCACCCCTCCTCCCCCTTGTTTCCTGTTGGTATATATTTAACTCTACGGTAAAGTGTTTGTCACTTGATAATGGCGATTATTCGCCGAAACTAGTCGTGTTTCTGTGTTTTTATTCTGTTAATAAAACAATTTTTGTGGAAAAAGTACAACATCCTTCTTTTTCATCATGATGAATTTCCACCAAACATCGCCAGCGACTGTGGATTTTACTCTAGATATAACCCACAGTTAAATATAAAACGTAAATATAGAATTAATAAGAATTATAAGGACATATTAAAGCTTATAAATTAGATCATACAACATTCATAAAATATATTTTAAGAGTAGTAGCTTTTAGAATAAAAATTAAATTTATGTATCAACAAAAAAAGAGGGAATCCAAACAAAATTAAAACAGTGATGGTGCGGTTATGTTTTAGTACCATGCGGAATTCCGGGCAGTTTTCGACGAAATGCGAGAGCAATAAGGGGAATTCTGGAGAGGAACCAGACGATGGAATCGAGTTGAAAAACGTAGGAACGAAAAAGGACATGGACATGACTGCAGAAGACCATGTTAAGGAAGAGATGCAGGCGGTTTCACCTGCGTAGGTCATGCGGACAGAGTCCCTCACCCCAGGTCGACCACGCGCGCACTCTACGGCGACAGAGAGAAAAAAGGAAGAGAAGCAGGGTCATGCAGATTGCGGGACGCGCCGCTGAGGGGCTTCGTAGAGGAGGCACTCCTGCGTAATTACATGAGCGAGGCAAATGTTTTAGCTTCTACATCGAATCACGTTACCGAGGAAAGTTTTCCCTCGGCTACCAGCGCGGGATAGACTTCATTTCCCTCACCGTGGGGACCTTGCAGTTGCAGGTTTGCTCGCATCTCCCCACTCCTCCTACACACTTCCTTCCCGGACGTCTCCTCTGATGCGAATACGGGAGCCTAGGTCCTTTGGGAGGATCCGAGGATAGGAAATGTATTACGTTACAGCAGACACGTGGTGTTATTAGATGCAGGCGCAGCCGTATTACGTTCCGTTCTGTGGGGATTTACTATAACGAATGGGATGATAGCTGCCGTCGTGGAGGGGGTTGGATTTTCTGGTATTGAGATCATATCCTGTACGTAACACTTTTATTCTGGTTTCTCGATAAACGTCTCTGATTGCGCATCCTAAAAAGTTTACTTCTTCAAATTATTTTAAAATGGAACAGTTCACCATGTTAATAATACTGAATTGACCCACTGCTTCTTAGAGAGAATCTGTTTAAAATACAATGGTGAATATTCAAACGAAAGCCCCATTTCCAGATATAAAATTAGCTGGATGCGTAAAAACAATGTACACTTAAAATGAATTGCTTTCTCAAAAGTGTCTCCATTTATTTAGGCGAAATACCGAGAATATAGACGTGTATTCATTAAATATTCTAGCAATGCATCCATGTTAGTCAGCAAAGTTATCTTTCTTTCCATCAATCTTGGCATACGCTAAATGGACGTGAAAGTTTGGGAATAGTTGCAGTAGTTGGGTTTTTCTGCTAAGGTAAACGCATCAAAATTATTTAAAAAAATATGAAATCTTTTGTTATTAAATGTGCAAACTCCTTTCATTTAAGAGATACACCAATTAAATTCTAAACAATATGAGAAAAGTATCTGGAATCCTGCCTATTGTAGGTGTACTCTTTCCTTTCTGGTAATGACTTAGGTACTCTTTGTTTGAATGTTTTTCCGAAGAATCTGTCCTCTTTTTGAAATTAAAGAATGTTGAAATTGTTCCTGTAATTTCAGACTCTCTTAGATAATAAACTAAAGTATTAAAACAATAACCTATAAGATAACATAGCTATTGAATAGATGAAAAACACTGATTATTTTTCGATCAGAGATTCGACATCAGCGATCTGAATTAATATTTAATTCTCACTTCCATAGTCTCTTAGGAGAATTAATTACATTCTGATTCAGATTTATTTCTATCCGCTTTCTATCCTTGGTAACATGTTAGCTTCACCCGTCTAGTGATACACCATAAACTTTATCGAAACATTCCCGAACACTTTACAATGATAAGGAACCGTTTGAAAGTGGCTCGATGTGCATAAACTAGCTTTGATCAATCTCTGAGCGATTAAAATTGTCGAACCCATTCGTCTCGTTGCATGGGTAGATTAACGGAGACATGTATTACTCCCTACACCTCCATACAACTTGCAGTTGCTGCACCAAAGGGACTGATTCGTGCGATAGGGTGCGACACACCCATTAGTATGCAGATTGAGTATGTAAGAACTAGGATGGGGATCAAGTGGGAGCAGAATGGTGTGGGTAGAGGGTTGAAGTAAAGTAGAATTGCACGTAGGATGGCACAGTGTAGATACGCAGATGGCGAGGAGAATGATATCCGAACTCCTTGGACTGCGCAGATTACTGGCAGAGTTACGGAAGCGGGGTCGTAAATCCATTTCGACAATGTTATGAAGCTATTAAACATTTCGAATATTGTGATAATTTACATTTTGAAAATAGTTTGCTACATGTCTTGGCTTTGAATCTTTTAAACCCATTATCTTCGCGGAGGTACTGGAAAGGATGTTGTTTTCAAGATTTTCAGTTAACGAGCATTAATCATTAGAGATGAGCACCAATTTTGATTCTTAAGGATAATAATGTAATTAAATTTAAGTGATTCAAGAATCATCAAGATTTAAAAGGGGGAGCAAATCTTAAATAAATAAATAAGCAACGAAAAACGCATAGTTGACATACTTGATTTTATACGTAGAAATGGAAGAGAAGTCTGCGGTTGCCCGGGATCGAACTCGGGTCTATCACTTTCCGGGCGGATGCTTTTATCCTTTAAGCTACGAGAACAGATCTATTATGTCGTGATAGATTAGTGGTCAGAGCATCCGCCCGGAAGTGGGATACCCAGGTTCGATTCCCGGCTACGGCAGACTTTTGCTCTTTCATTTCTGCGGTTAAATAATAAGTAAGGAGAAGATAACTTGCAATCTATACTTAAAGAATGACAGAAATCCAATTATGATGGTAATCTGGTATCATTATAATATCTCGGCAGAGAAATTACATATTCAGTAAAATTATTTGGCTCTTGCTCAAAGAACCTCTATTTAGTCATTTGGCGAAATGAAGAATTTTCACACTTCACACGGTCCATGTAGACGATGATATTTTTTAGGAAAATATTAAGCTAACTGGAAGATTTTTATCATAGGATTACTTCCGACTTTAACTATCAAAGCAATCGGCATAAGGAAATTTTATCATCAGCAGATCAGTTAATCAAGTTCTGGACAGTTTAATATATATAAATGTTATACATGGCTAATCGGGCATAGATATTTACGTTCTTTATTTTAAATTTTAATGCACATCAACCCTACCTGCCTATAATGCTGCCAATGCGAAAGCGCGCATTTAGTATATTCAATTATGGCTTAAAAAAAGTTGAAAAACATGTCTACTATGGTGTAAATGCGGTAAATTTTTCATTGAATATCTCAAGAAAATGACAGTTATAAAAACTTATCCATGCAAGACCGTAGGATATAATGTTTAATTCCTCAAAAAGGGATAATAGATATAAAAGACGGATACAAATATGAAAAAGCATTTTGTTAACTTCAGGGAATACTTTTTTGGGGCTTTAAAGTGCTTAATGACATCTGAAGGTAATTGTTTAATAAAAACGCGATTCTAACGAGGTTACTTAAATTCTGTACCTTGTCTCAAAGCCATTTGTCAGCCTACCCCTTGGGCGTTTACTGAACTGCAAAGTATTGCTCACTTCATACAAAAGGCATCATCGTCAGTGCTGCGGAAGGAAAGCGGGATAAAAACAAGGGAGTATCGTAAGGCGCAGGCATTTAGCGTTCATTTGTCTCGTTTGAAAGCGATCGCGTTACCGGAACATCCTTTCATCTCACAGATCCATAACATTCCTTCAGTCATCGGAAGACTCATCTTATTGAGAGGTGGATGAAAAAGCGGCTGTAAAGACGGCATTAGAATCACTCGTGAGGGAACGCGCTACACGTTTCGTGGAATATATGGAGTGGATCGAATTCTATTCCTCAATGCGTTTGAGTGTTTGGTGGAAGCGAACGTGAAGATGGGAAAACTCGTTACAGGAATTTCATTCCAGATCTCTCGTTAATGATTGCGAAAGATCGATTTCCGTCCGTTTCAAGATGTCAATTTTTTCAACTTCATCTTTTCTCCGTTTCTAGCTACCCGGTCTGCAAGCCGCGTCTGCGTCTATTAGATCGCATACTAACTGCCACATTTTTAAACCTGCGCCTTTGCTTTTTATAGCTCTCAAGACACAGCGGCGGTATCCTCTTTGTTGACTGGTGAATGAGCTTCATCGTCTATATTTGTAGGGCTGTACGTTGTTCTTCGCACCTCAGGTTTGATTTTTCAGGCTGGAATACTTCTGTGATTCTTAAAGGCCTGAACGGTTTACCTTAGACGCATTAGTTGCGCAATACATACGAGTTCAGCTCAAGAAAGAACAAATATATTAATCTGAAACGTCCAATTTGAATCGTAATGCGGCTAAGAAAACCATAACTCAAGATGTTTATAAAAAATGACGGCAACTAGTTCTGAATTAAATCACGAGTGCAATTTGTGAGAAAATTTGAAGAAAATTTATGAGAAATATAGTGCACAGTCATCCAAATGTGGACGATGCCAAAAAATCTCACCGAATTCTCGCTTAGTCTGTAGTAAGTTGTTATACGGAAGAAATAGCCAAGTGGCTCTCAAAATGTAACTCACATATCGGAATGCCGTTTATTTTATTTAATTAATGGGAATCCTTGTACATGTTCTAGAATGTTATTTTAAAGGTGTGTTTTGAGCCGGAGCTTTTTTGATAAGTTTAACCTAGGTATATAGTTAAATCTGGGTAGTTTATTGAAATAATTTCAATTTTTTGATGGAAATTATTTAATTCAAATTGAAAGTTCAATTTAATAGGAAATTAAGTGAAATATTAATTAATAACAGAATTAATTACCTGGTGAATTATAATGAATATTGGCTATGTTACTTGACCTTTTACAAAATATATGAATTCTAGATGCAGCGATCAAGCAATTAGTATTATTTCATTTCAGAAGCTATTAGTTGTGTTTCATAAGTCATCTATACGTTTATATTTCTTTTCTGTTAAGTATACCAAATAGTGCTATTATTAATACATATTATTTTTAATAAGTTCTACTTTTAACAAGTTCCTTACTAATAATCTTACTTATCATCGATGCTTAGAGCTCCAGCATCTACTGATATCAATACATTCATACCAGGTACTTCTTAGCTTCAAAACTTTTCGACAAATATTTCTCGTCAAAGTGTCTGAAACTAGATGAATTTATTTGTTAGCATATTTGTGACGTATTAAAATGCGTTCTTTCACGAAATAGTTTCCCCTACTTTTTCTAATTAAAAACTATATTTTTGTACAAATTTAACTAAAGACGAACCTGACACAAAGTTGATTTTTTTGTGATATTTAAAAAAAGTATGCTGTTTATCTCTTCGATGGTGTTATTTATTATCGTACAATATCATAAAGTTAAAGCTGGAAATATTAATTTAATTTTTAGTATTGCTTTATAAAATTCGTGCAGAAAATTCCATACCCCGATAAAAGTTATGGTTACACTTTATTTGAAATCTTAAGAAATATTGCATTCTCTTTTCAAACATGATTATATTCTCAAATTAAACAGTGTTGACCTAATGACCTCGATTTGTAGAATCAGGAAATTCTGGTATCTGATGTACTACACGTGATTTTTATTATCCTTCGACGATCCCTAAACGACAAAAACACAGCCTTTCGTTTTTAATCACTTTTTAAACCCACACATTCATCTGTAATTGAGATCTATACTACACGAGCACCTCCAGGCATTTTCTTCCAATTCAATTCCTTAAATTACTAATTTTTCGCTTAAAGTAGGATATTGTGTGTTAATTCCATAACAGCAGAACAACATTATAATTCTACTAAATTCCTACCACGCCTTCTGTTTCAATTCCTTTTTAACCGTGGTTCGTATATCGGAACCTGATCATTCACTCTCACCTATGAACATTGCGTCGATCTGTGATCCAAAATCCCGTAATGAAATGATTCCAACCTACAGATATTGAATCATGAATGCAACTCTACAAATATATAAACGATATGCAGCCCATTATCTACATCACGCACTTACGAGTATACTTCTTTTGCGGTTTTTGGCTATCTTTTTATGGCTACCCAGAAAAGTATGAAGAAATGGACTGAAAAGGTTGAGTTTTGAAAGTGCCGTCCCAATAAAAAAGTATAGATTTTTTTCTTACGTAGGTTGTGTGAAAATGTGAACGCGATGAGGTCAGTTAGTGCATATGAACGGAAAATACTCCTTATGTTTTGAAACGAGGAAATTGCAGGCAGAAGTGAATAGCAAACAAGTTGCATAGCAATATATACAATGTTGTAGCTTAATATAGAGGGAGTAGTGTACAGTAAGGGGGTGTAGCTCAGTGGTAGAGCGTTCGCTTTGCATGTGAAAGGTCCCGGGTTCGATCCCCGGCACCTCCATTTTTTTTGCTTGTTTCAGGAGCCTTCAACTTCAGGTTCCAATACCATATGCGAATGGATTCTAAATGAATTTTATTTGAGCGTAATTTGAAATCGTTTATTTTTAGGACCGAAACTCATCCAATAAAGATGACGTTATTTACGATAAAGAAAAAATTATAAAAGAGTTATTTGTATTTTTCATAATATTTATTCAAAGATCGGATTCTAAAACGTGGTTACATAAACAGGCACAGGGAAAATACTTGTTGTACATAGTAGAGATAATAAACATTAATTAGGGAAGTATGTGCTTAAAGAGTCGGTTGGATATTTTATGAAACATTTCCTGCAGAATTTGGCCATAACTGTTGTACTTACCTTACTAGTGTAATTGATTAGCTTAGTCGCAGCTCTGTGGAAAAACATTGCCCAGGCAAGGATAAACCTTTTAATACCTCTACAGTAAACGACTGCTCTGTACTTTCCAATTCCATTTCCTTGCACCTTTGACTTGTTTGCATATGAAATCACCGTTCTGGGTAATTTGCAAACCCATGGCTGAGTCACTCTTCCTTCAACCTAATTCCCTTCCATTCATTATGCAATTGAAGACAAGAGGGAAATGAGTCGAATTGCTCTCTTAAGTTTTTTCCCCTTTCAACTCAACAAAAATATTATTTCCGATGACGTAACAGGCTTATGACTTTGCATTGGAAATGTTGGCTGTGCGTGTCGTGTAAGCCGTTTTGCCCTCAGATATCCATATGCAGGAGAGGTGATTGAGCACTGACTGGATCTGATGCGGCTTTGTGTTCAACGGTTTCTGGGCCATTACATGCACCTTTCACTTATTTTCGTTCCCAGAGACTTCTCTGTGTACGAACCGCATTACTGTATCATTCCGCGCGGGCGGATGTCAAATGTCAGGAGGCTGAGAGTGAGCCCGGCGGGTTGCATATGATTCAGGATACGGCAAATCGGATTGCAAATTTTGTTTCCTACGCGAAACTCCACGTATGCAAGCTTGTTTATCGCGCGTGAACTTGCTCATAACTCATCAGATCAATATTTAGGGTGGATATCATTCGTAAAATGTACGTGGAATGCTCTCCATAACCTTTGCCTTTCCAGTCAACATCGAAGGACAGAAATATTTTGATTACGTATATCGTGTATTATCATAATGATGCAACGCACGAATATTTGGATATCGTTATAGTAAACCGATTCCGTTGATTATTGTAGTTTGTATTGAAAACGAAGTTATTAGTTTGATTTACTAACAGTTTTCTCTACCGAATAATGTATAAGCAATTCAAGCGGATGATGATTTATTAGTTATAGTGGTCCATTGAATAACCTTGCTTTCTGTTGCAAGAAATCGGGGAACCTCTATGGTAACCACATTCTCCAAAATCCCAAAATTCTCCAGATTTGCGGGATTTGAGTGGTACATCAGTATGTCCCTTTATTCTTACATTGCAGAGAATCGAAGAGTAGCTTAGGTTGACGCTGTGTGTACCGTCTCGACTTTTCACTATTATCAGAAATGTGTCAAATTCACGTTAAAGCTAAAGATTTTCTGTTGCTAATGAATAATGACGTAGTTTGAGTAGCTGGATGCTGAAGAATTTGGCATGTGTGTTCATACATAAAATATTAGATATTTTTCGGAACCAGATGTGTGCATGAGCACATATTACGGTCATAATTATTTCGATAAATTTAATGGAAAGATGTTTTTGGTGGAATTCCTTGATTTTTTTTTTCAAGTGCTCGTATTAACAAGAGCTTACGGTATACCCTTATAATCATCTTACATTGCTCGGTATACTGTTGAGCCATCTGTTACTGAACTATCGACACTGGCTTCTTAAGTCGTTTCATTTTAAATACCGCACTTTTAAGTAGTTTTTGAATTGATTGTAATTATGTTTTGTCTCGATTATAGGAGCAACCAACGCTAAAACGTTCGGAGGAGTTTACTTGGGAGCACTATCTATAAGATTTATTTATAAGATTATCTATAAGGTTTATTTCCCTCTAAATATTTATTGCTAGTACTTATTCTGTGTACATTTAGTTGTCAAACCTATCTCTCCCTCCCTTTAGTTGACAAATAAATCTCAATCGAAGAAATGAAAGTAAAGTTCCAGTTAATCAGCTCCTTGGAAAGGCTGTAAATGGGCTAACATGGAATGTATAAGTAAATATATAAATCTAAATAAATTGTGAGACAAAGGTTTCGGAATATTTGGGGATTTTTTTAACGTTTATGTGGTTCTTATGTATTACGCTTCGAGTTTGAGTTGATAGGATATCATTAAGGTTGGAAAAATATTTTTGGGGTTCATTGACAAAATGTGAAATTAATTTTTATGTTGCTTTGCTATAAACATACTACTAGACAATGCTTAATAACTGCTGGTGCAACTTTCATCATCCGCTGATAGTGTTTACTTTCAATTTGGAGAGAAGAAAATCGCATTGTGTCATCAGGCTCACATATAATGGTGACATAGCATAACAAATAACTTTTATTGTTAAATATTACATTAGTTTCGCTTAAATTATAATCTACAACTGAAAACTGAAAACTTTCCAATACAGACCAGCTTCTTTATGTACTTACATATAGAATTGATAATATCGAAAATATCTTCCATTCTAGACTGCTTGCATAAATGTTACTTCAATTTCGTCAAATTATAAAAAGTTTGGGAAACTTTTGATAATAAGTATAATACAGGAGGGTCCAATCCGCGTTCCTCTTACCAATTCCGTGCAGTTCAGAAGGTGATTCTTCTTTTATTCTACTACTTCCATACACTAATTTCTAAATTAAGGCTGATGATTAAAATCGAAGTAAAGAAATATATCGAACGATGTCTACCCATTTAACGTGGAGTAACGTGGTTATTGGTCTAAATTTACATACATAAAATTCCAGTATCATCTTACGGACCAAGAGGATCCAATAAAGCTGTATAAAGGTCGCTTAGGGCTATATTTCTTCATTGATTTCAACATTAAAGCCAAGAGAAACAAGATCATCAAATACTGCGTGCCAAAGTGAGACCAATACAGGATAAAACTCGCAGGAATTCTAAATCGGACGTTAATTTTTAAGTACGAAAAGTAATGAAATCGTGGAGGTGGATCTTTCGGGACTTGAGCACATTGAGCGGCTGATATTATTATCTCTGCTCGGAATCGATTCTGTAAGAAAAAAAGCGGACTGCAAACTAGGAAGGGTCCTTGGCACGTATTTTAACGATTATAGCCACTTGAGCGAGTTGTAAGCCTCGAAGTGAAGGACGCAAGGCCACCAAAGTGGAGAGCAGGGATTATAAGGTATCGTGAGAGCATTCATGTGAGTAATCCACCTGCCGTTGTTTCCTAAGGATTACCATCCGATACATTCCGGATTAAGATTGCTGAGGTCTTGCTCCGGTCAGGTATAATGTGGCGCATTAATACCCCATGGGAAAACAAAAGAGCATTAAGGATGTTTAGAGGTATTTTAGGAGGGTAGAAAGGAAAGAATTCGCTGAGAGAATGCGGTCGAGATTACACGCACATTTCGATCCCCTCCGTGCTGGAGAAAGTCAAAAATCGCCTCTAAGAACAGTTACGTGATTCCTACAAAGATTTTTTATATTGCGGATGGCGGAATAAGAAATGATTTACATTTATTCGGAAACTGTCTTTTGGATTTTTAATCTTCCGTTGATTTTGCTCTAGTCAAAGGGAAGGTGCTTGTGGTCGATACAATATCATAGTAATACAGTAGAATCTCGAATCAAAAATCTTGAAAAATCTCCGACTGATTCAACGACTTTCGGGTAAAACTCAACAAATCAATTTCAGTCCATCGACCTTATGTTTGTCTGCCGAGAAATCATCATACAGACCGAGAGATACAAGATTTTTCATCGCATTTCGTTCCTTTTGCCATTGGGTGAAGGATCCAGTAATTTTACAAGTTGAAGAAACGGAATGCGTCACTTGACGGATACTCTCTCGACATTTCAGCATTTCATTCCTGTATCAAAGAAAAGCCCACTAGCAAAAAATATGCTTAAATAGTGAACTTACCCGAGCTTTTTTACGAGCTTTTTAGCTTTCAGTTAATATTCGGAAATATAGCAGACGAAGCTTTATCTCGCTGCATCCGCTTTACAACGAATTACATAAATTTTGATCAAAGCGGTCTTTTATCTACTATAAACATTATGGAGGTATATATTCATCAACTGTTTCTAACATTACCGGCCAAAAGAGTTTGCCAACTGGTTTCATTGCCACCGAAAAACTGCCGCCGCTAAATATAAATTATAGTCACCATAAAATCCGAGAACAACTTAGCTGGGAATGTTAGTGTACTAACACTGTTAAAAAGAATTCCGCCCACCTTTTCCAACCGAGTTACGCAGCAACTCTCTCCTCCTTGGCTTGCGACATGCTCCATGGGCCAAATCGGGACATGCGACCGAAGTGACCCCTCGGCAGGTTACAAGCACGATAAACTGCGTCCAAGCGGTTGCATTCCCCCCATTAGTCCATTCCCACAAATACCATCACCACCCACCCACGACCTTTCTCCTTCCTTAATGTGCGTTCCTCTTATTGCTTATTCTTGTGGTGTACAACCTTTAAAGAAACATGCAACTTCGCACCAGACCGTTTGTGCCAGCGAATGTCTAATAATTAATGAAGTTATTACACGTTGCTGGTCACGTCACACCGTTACAATGTTGCTATGATTTACTATCCTAGCGTGAATCTGGTGCATTTATTTCTCGAAAGGTGGCGATAAAATTTGTTTGGCATTTTAATTAAGAGCCTTTACAGATGCTGACATTTATTACTCCCAGGAATAGATCAATACTGCTCAAGGCATAGCAGTCAAGCCCTAATTTCTCTCGCTTGAATAAGGAAAGGGAATTCAATGACCTTTTTTGTTCCATAAATTTATTCTTTTAAGATAATCCTACTGAATAATGGCTTAAAATTACCAGCATTAAATGAATTTCCGCAATTTTTAATTAATACTTAGAATTGCTAATTTTTGTTGGAGTTCGTGTAGATATCTCCATGTATTAACGAATGGCTATTTTTGATATTATATATTCTTTCATTGATTTGTATTCATAACTTTACCATAATATTTTACGTTAATCATCTTTTTCCCTCAAATGTGGAATTCAATTAGTCATTTAAGTTCACTCCAGTAATTAAATTTCAAAGCAAATTTCAGTAATTGATATTTTACAGTCCTTGCGGTGACTTTTGCATGCTGAGACAATGATACGTATATTAGAAGCACGCAAAATGTTTTTACTCGGAAAATTGTTAAAGGATCAAACTGTATGTAAGGTAACGCGACCATTTTCAGTCGTGAGTCCATCTATCTGCTGCTGAGCATACTGCGGAGTAGCGATTCGAATGAGCCATAATTGGTAAACCGAAATTAGTGATGAAATAGTTAATTTTACTAATAAGCGAAGAATCGCGCTAAGGTGTAAAACAGGTTTGGGCTACCTTGATGTAATTAGAGTTTATACACTAGGAGAAGGCGGAAGATAGTAAAGCACTTGATCAATATCTAGTAAAGATGCCATCTAAAGAAAAGGATAATCTCAATTCTGCGGTGGTACGATGAAGCAGAAAATTCTGCTATTCCTCAAGCAGTAGTTGGAGAAGCCAAAAATGACAATGGTAAACAACTTGGAGACTCCACTCCTATTCATGAACTATAATCAACCAATACTTACTTCATAATAAAAACATTCATGGTTATGAATAGAATACGTATCATGATTATGCAAAGTAAAAAGCGGCCAGAGATAGTGAAAAGCAGCATATTAAAAAGTGAAAATGATATGTGTTGCGTTCCTTATGTTATCAATTAAAAATTAAGTTGTCGACCAAGTGGAAAACTAATCAAGCATGACAATAAGCATGAATTGAGTTTACCTGTTATTTCATTCTTAATTAGAGAAACGAGTAGGTTAATAAAGACATCACGAGAAATCCTTATAAAAAAATCCTCTCAGCCTGCGCTCATGAAATCTTGCACTACAAAAATGACGTAAATTCAGGGAACAGATATTTGTAAATCACTGAAAAATAGCCTATATTAAGTAAATTCATTCGGGGTGTAGTCTTATTTTTCTGTACCACAACATCATACTTCATTAAGAGTAATGAGGCACTGAGTAATTTCTTTTCTTCGTCTATCAATTACAGGAATGTGTGTACTTCCAGTTTTGGCAATATCGTTGCGGAGGACATTCGCAAACGCGATCACAAAAATTGCTATTTAGTAATTCATAAAACACCTGGAATGCTAGTGTTTTTGACTGCCATTAAACATTTATTGTTGATACTTGTTATTTTGGCTGGAAATGTTCATTACATTTAGCTTAACTTTACTTTTAGCGGAAACAGTATGACTGCTTCATATTTCTCTCACATACGATGATGTATGATGTTTCTTTTGACTGTTACTCTCTCATTCCATCCGTTTTACTTCGTGGTTCTCTCTCTTAACTCAATCATTGACTTCTCTGAAAACACACTATTAGCTATAGAAATCTCCGGAGAGGGAATGAGGCTTAATAGGAAGGATGAGGAATGAGGCAGTTTGTCAATTCTTTCATAACTGGACAAGAATGCTATTAGAGGTAATCGTCCATGTAAATGATACACAATGATCCTGTGGCTAACACTTTTCATAAAATGTAATGCTGAGAAACCTAAATGAATGCATTATTCACACCCCAAAAGCTTCCACAGCCTGGAACAATGCCGAGAAAAAAGTAAACGAAAGCAACATTTTTCCGTACCAAAGAACAATGAAAAGTTATCGCATTCATCAATCTATTAACGATCCTTATCGGCGAATGTCATGTGATTGGTAGCTTTACCACAAATTTTTTATTTAATTTTTTAACTTCTAATTTTTATTATTTATTTTTATAATTTTCAGTGCATTTCTTACGTTGAACGTATTCTGATAAGGAGATCTTCCCATACCGTTATACGCTTTTTTGTTATTTATTACTGTTGATGTTAACTTTTCATGTTTCAGAAAATAATTTCCTTTAAGATTTAGATTTAACTACTACTCTCAGTAGATTAAATAGGTTTTTCATTTCTCCTTCTTGTGGGTGTTTTCCTGGAGTTGAAATTTTTTCTAGGTACTTGATTTATGGTTTATTTTATCCACACAGTAGTTTCTTCCTTCTTTTCACATTTCTTCCCCCTTTCCTTTTCCTTCTCTATTTCTCTTTATTGCTTAATTTTCCTCTATACTTACCTTCTTCTAAAACGACAACGAGTTAGATGTAAGAGGAGACTTTATAGTCTCAATTTCGCTTACGATAAAGTCGTGTTCTATTCTATTCTACAACTTTAGAAAAGATATATATTTAGCGTAGACGAGGAAAGAGTAATAATCTAGATGCTGCCACTGCATTCTGTATGCTTATCTTAGACGAGCATGCTATTTATCCAAAATTATGATACGGTACGGATTTTCCAGAGAGAGCTTTCTATATTATGATATGCTAATGATAACTGCTAATCTTGGACCTTGTCCCTATTCGGGAGTAGAGATGTTTAATTTCGTCGGACAGGTTGTGCTGGCTGTCGCGGTGGTCTTCCTTATTTTACGCTTTCTTCTCCAAACGTTTCAGCATTCGATTTGTATGCTAAGTGCCTTCCTCCACAGCTAGGATCATCCGCCTTCCATTTAATTTGGGGGGTCCAAAGTTAAATCGCCGAGGCCTCGGGCAGGGAGGGGTAAAGTCGGCGCACTTCTCAAAGCAAAAGAACATAATGCGGTATCCTTTTTACGAGGCCATACTTTCGACATCCACGGACATCCCTTGAGAGCCAAATAATTCGATTCCTCGGATGGAGGCGAGTGGTTTCATGCGGAGGATTTTATCTTTTTCTAGCTGGAAATTGCCTCCACTTGGCCTCGAAACGGCGATGGTTGTGGGTATATATTGGTGATTAGTATGTTAAGTGGAAGGTCGCTGGGTTAGTTAGTATCTGTTGAATGAATTCAACCGACTGAAATTTTTAATGGCACCTGGGCTACGGCAACGGAGTGGAGGAAAACTAACGAGTTTAATCACTCTTCGTGGGTGAAAGGCAGCGATGAAATCTTTCTTTGGAAATGCGTACCTTGAGGGCCATGTATGGAATGGCCGGCTCAGAGGGCCCGTTTCTTTTTACCGGATAGCGTAATGAGTGGCACTTAGGATGGGCTTTGGCTGCCGCCTTACTTTCTGAGATTCCTAAAGGAGACTCAAGATATAGTGATTTTTAGTTCTGACGTCATTGTTTCGTTTTTGTTTTCCATTATCGTTATCGATCTCCGATGTTGAAATCGGCTCTTTTGATTCTGGAGAAGAGGGAAAATTATGTAACGTCTACATTCTATCTCGTGGAAGGACGATACTTATTAGTTATCAAGCCTTTCTCCTAAGTGAAATTCACTTTTTTCAGAAGTGGCTTTATATGTTTATTATACCTATTAATCTGAAAATTCATGAACATTATTTGGAATACATAGCAAGCTTCAAAAAAGCCCCGTCAAAAGTAAGATTTGTGAATGTGGTAAACATAAGGCCAAATTTGCTATATTTCACGGTGAAATTGCATAAGAATTAAATTGAATCAATAAGGGGAAAAAATTTCACACCAGACTCCTTGTGTGGTGTAAAAAATTCCCGTTTCATATTTTGTACTTAAAAAAATGAGTGATCTTTCAGTTACGTGTTATAGAAGTGTGGATTTTAATGCGCAAATTGACATTGTTAAAACGAAACTTCTTTGATAAGTGTTGCTAGAGCACCTACGAACAGCGTGCATGAATATCTTTAATTGAAAATCATTTTTCAATGTTTATTAAGTAGTTCATCATAGTTGTTTATATGTTCATAGGCTTGGTTCATGAGAAACCCGGCCGCAACTTTGAGGCACTGATTTTTCATGCTTTTGCGTATGGCATATTGCCAGTCATTGGGATTCGGATACGGGTTTTTTGCTGCAGAGTCCCATTCCATTAAATCAATATTCCTATTTAGAGGATCTAAAAGAAAAAGTTATATTATCACTATATTTTAAGCCAGGTGCAACTCCCAATATTTATGGCTAGCCTGAGTTTCAATTTGATGAAATTTGTTTGGATTGCTTTGCGAAAAAACCTCTGCGTAAAACTTACCGGTGTTGATAAAAAATTACAATAAAATGGAATTAACCAATGCATTGGTAACGTATTTTATCACTGTGAATAAGCGAAAGGTATTACCCTACAAATGTCTAAGCTCACGCAGGAATGATTGTAAAGGATCTCACAATTTAGCCTTGTTTACTTGGAGGGCAAACTTGCTAAGGAATTTCTTCGAAACGTATTCGACCAATCTTCCCTTTATACATCCTTCTGTGAGTCAACAGTGAGCTTTAAGCTAGCATTCTAGCTGTTACTCAAACTTCTCATTAAGGTCGACATTGAGGATTTATCCTTGACTTTTGAGATTCCATTTCGTCAGTCTTATATCGTTTCGGTTTCTACGTACTTAGCTATTAGAATAGGAGATGGCAGTATATTCCTTCTGTCGGTTCAGAAAAACGCTGGATTTTGCGCGACTCAGTTCAAGTTTCATCGGCTATTAATTTCCCTGCAAATGTATGTTTCACAGTGTATTAAATTTATTATGTGAGGCTGTGGATTTGAAAGGAATTGCTTGGCTGTTATTTGTCGTCACTACGTAACGGATAAAGTGCATGGAATGTTACTTGTTTGACAATTTCTGGAAGGTGATCAGCGGTAGTGAATGTGTGAGTGCCCATCCTCGGAATCATCAGTTAATTTGAGATGTGTATAATGATTGCTACAGTAAGTTAAGTGACCATCGACATTTTGGTTTACTCTAGTGTTATGAGCGAAAGAAGTGGTGGTGTATTTGCGATGTAATTGCAAATCATTGAAACTGTAAGGAGATATGGAAGATGCAATATTGCTTCTGTCTGAGGTATTCGATGACCGTATTAATTAATCTTGGTTACGGTGGATTTGGAAGAAAGATTATTGTTATCAGAAGATACTAGAAGCAGTTGAGAAGGTAAGAATTTTCTACTCCAATATTCGCTTTGGATCTTGTAGGATTCACAGATTGGAGGCAAATTTGATAAATGTGGTAGCGATGTTACTTAAAGGAAACCTTTTAAAATATCAATTGCTTCGAATCTCAGTTGTACTGTTGGGAGTGCGATGGCATTGCATTACATTACGTTTGATGAAATACGAAAAGTGAGGAAATTTTAGCGATTAATGCATAGTTAATATCTATGTTAGTACTAGTACATTTAGTATGCCCCTATCTTCCTCCATCATACAAAATTTAGACGTCCTGAAGACATTTCTTCGGGAAAAATAAGCTCATTTAATTGGATGGCTACTTAGAAAAACAGTAATAACTAATGAAGGTAGTTACGGTAATATTTCTTTATAATACCATAGTATATTAATAGAATTCTAAGTCGATCGACATCTTTGAATCCCCATGAACTTCGAAATGAGCAGTGTGTTTTCATAACTACTTCTATATTCTACTTCTATTGGCAATTTGAGTGGAGTAATTTATTTTTATTTTGCCTTCACGATATTTTTGTTGGTAATCTTTGGTTTCTATGAGGTTTATGCTTCAGATTACAACACATACTTCAGAAACCGGTGTAAGAGAAAGCGAAAGTAATGCATATTATTAATTAAGGCGTTTTAAAAATTAGTAATCTTGGTTTACATGTATTCCCGTTATTTCGGGGTTTGGATTTCAACTTTATTTTTAAATACAGACAGGATGGTATAAATAAAATTTCAATTACTCTTTTCCACAGGTGTATTTACAAAAGTAAAAAAAAACACGACCGGTTTCGGCACAGATCGGCCATCATTACCTGATGATGAAACCGGTCTTTTTTTTCCTTCTGTAAATGTACCTGTGGAAAAGAGCAATTGAAATTTTATTTAAACCATCCTGTTCATATGGATTTCCACAAGATTAAGCCTACCACAATCGATTTTACTTTAAATACAGATTACTGAAATCACTAATTTTCCAGAAGTTCAAGTCACCATGATAATTAATCCATTTAGTATTTTTCAGTTCCTATAAATTGCTTTCTCCTTGACGTTAATTCTTTATTTTTCAACATTAGGCAGCGGAAATGGAAGGAGCCAACAATCCGCAGATTAGAAGAGGAATCTCCGAGGGATTTAACTTAAGAGACGGTCAGTTAAAAATCGACGGTACGCCCAACGATGGACGACAACAGAGACGGCCTTCAATGAAAGGTAGTAGAAATATTTCTCTTCCATTTGCTTTCTCCGTGAGAATCGAAGATTTTTTAAAGAATACTCAGGGACTAATAACGCAGGTTATAGCTTTGATATAGCTTTGATAGCTTCTTGTGATATTTTCGCGCGTTTCCTTCCCGCTGAAGGACAAAAGATTTGTTATTTTGATACATAGGAAGTTGTACGTTTCGCTGCTAATTTAAAAAATAACATTACCTTCTGCGGTTCGCTAATTCAGTAATTCGTTGCAAATTGGTTAAAAGATAGCATTCAACGAATATGAATTTTCAACATTGTTGTCAATTGGCGGGACATAATTTTAATGTTTGTTTCCTGCCTGAAAGAATTGGCTTAATTTGAGAGATTCTCTGGTAAATATTGAGCGACATATAGGCTGATAAATGCATCCCCAATAGTTATTCGATTCATATGCTATTCTACTTGAACATTACAGTTGCAAAAATAACGTAAAATATTTCATTTCACTCGATTATGTATCTCAATCATTTTATGTTCATATTTTCCTAAAAAGTCATTTCAATCTTAATAAGCAACAACGTCTACTTAGATTACTTTGCCGATTGAAATATAGCAGAATATTTTAAGTGATAGTATATAGCAGGTGTGGCCAGTCTACGTTGATTTCGGTACTTAAAAAAATAACTTAAATAATAAATATAAATAATAATAAACAAAGCCGTATTTCTACTGACCTTCTTATATACTTTTCTATGAAACCTAAATATAGGTATCGTAGGCATTAATATTTCATAATCTACTTACGTGATGAATTGCATAATTTAAAAATAGAAATATACAAGATACATAATTTTTTATTTGTCTATTTTTACCCTGTTAAGTACATTTTATATACAAATATCAGTAAATTGTTTCCCTTTTCCCTGAGAATCCGAGGCTAAATTACGGCGAATTACATTACTCCGTAGCTAAATTACATTAAATCAAATTCTACTTCAATATAAAATTACCACTTCAGTAATGCGCCAAGTTGAAGATGTCAAGAGTTTATAATTTTTTTTTCATTATTTTAACCTGAGTCAGTTGTGGCGCGATGGACCGAAATTCTTCCATAATCTATATTTAGTTCACGTTCGACTTGTTGGCCGCCCCAGCTATATTACTAAGCTTCGAACAGGATATTCGCTCACCGCTATTTCTCTGAGATTTTCTTTTTTTTTGACTTTTTATTTATAGTTTGTTGTTGCTATCTTTACTTTGGCAGTCATTTATTGCCGGGATGCAGTCTGTTCATATTCCTGAAACAAGTATTCATATATTTTTTTTTCAGAGGAGAATTTTTAGTGGCTATTTACATTTTACCCATGGGTTCGTTTACGTGGATCCAATTTTACATGTGTCGTAGCAATTCGTTGGGTTATTCTGCTTTAAAATTTATTCACGTAAACTTTTTAATGCTTGCTTTTTTCCTGCATTTATTGCAGAGGACTTTATGTTATACGCGCCCTTTAACATTTTGTAATTGTTACGTAACTTTTATTCTGTTAATAACATGATTCATTATAAGACGCGTGGAACTGGAGAATTCAGCGATATAGAATTTAATACGTATGATATGCGTTTTTCCGTGATATAACTTAAGTTATGTAATATCCAGAATTTTGTATAATCGGCATCAGTTTCACAAGATCGATTAACTCATGTACTCTGTTATTAACTCAAGTAAAGGAATATAAGTAGAAGGCCACTCTTATTTCGTTTAAAATGGGTCACTGAAAAGGATGTCAATACTATTATGCAACGGCAGGCTTTGTGTGTCGTATTTTATGAGTGAGATATTATTATATTCCAAAAATTTTATAAATTGAATATTATAATTATATTCCCGAAGGAAATTATGTCAGTTGTGTCATTAATCTTTTGGGGATTTCAATTTTTAATGACTTAAAGAGTATTACCCATATTATTCAATGGCTCTACGATCCGAGTCATCCGAGACAAGTGACCAGTGATTAGTGATAGAAATATCCTACTAGGCTACCATCAAAGAACATGAGTTATTACTATACTACTCTTCCCTTGGAAAAGTTTCAGTTTAGGTAAATACACCGAGAACGTAACTCGAGTTTCTGAGCATCGGCCGTTGGCTTTGAAAGGTAGTGAAAAGTATGAATATATCTCTTGCAGTTTTTGAAGCTTCAAATGAAAGTTCGATAGGGTGATATATTTGCTGAACAAAAGTCCGTTTCTCAAATTCAAAAAGCTGTTCTGTTTGAATTCAGTATTCAGCATTCGCAATGGATTTGTTATCTTGCCCAACCTTCGTTACAAAGATGCCAAGGGGCTTGGATTCGAGAAATGCTTCTTTGTAATATCATATATAATTTTTAAGTCTTCGTTTTAGGGAATATTAAAGAATTTTGCAATCTTTGCTGTAAGGAATTTAATGGAAAAGTACCAAGTGCCCATTAGGTTATTGATAGTGCCCTCAAAGAAAATCGGCATCTATTTATTTAGTTTTGCATCTATCGGGCAATTTTCTAATTCAGCCAATATTACGTTCCAGTATTTCTCGGCAGTAGGCAAGTAAAACTATGGTTGAAATCTTCAGATTAAAACAATAATTTGTAATTTTATCATTCCAATCGTGAAATTCCGAATAAAGACACCCTAGAATGAGGTTACTTTTGTTGAAAGAGGAATAACACATAGTGTTCGATTCCTTCGCAAGCACTCATTACAGACTAGAAAAACTGGAACGCGCAATAGTCTTAGGCAATTTCTTCCAGAGTCTGACTGTTGACGTTAAATTGAAAAGGGGTGGTTGTTGAATAATATATAATTTTAAAGAAAAATCTTAAATTGCAATCAATAATGCTTCAGCTTACTTCTATTATTCTTATTGATGATCGTGATCTACTCCCTGTTTCTCTGATTTCGATCAATGGCTCGCCTAACGAGTATTTTGTGCACGCGCACCCAATCAGATTCGATTATATCCATTTTTGTTTCGTTGGCAGTTTTTGGGTGTTATTTTGCGTATGAAATTCTCAATTTAAGGCTTTAGACCCATTGGAAAATTTTCCTACCTCGAGTTTTCAAAGATTTTAGCTAACGAGGGTGATTTCCGGAAATATTTATCTGTCTAAGCAGAGGTATTACTATAGAATAGAAATACTACCTAGATACTAACTTTAAATGGTGACATTCTTTTGTATAGAAAACGCGTGGAAGCTGCTGAAAATTATTATCTATATGGAGCAGTAGTATTAATCAAATATTATCTCAAAATATTAACGTTATTTGGCATAGAAACGCATTGAATTTTCTAAAATTATGAACTCATTACGATTAGTATGTTGCATCCAATAGACATTTCTCTACGACGTAGAATCGTTATTTTACACCCGATTTTATTCGCTCAACCCGCCCAACGCCCGTTACACAGGGACCGTTTGATCAGCAGTCTGCAGTATTTATATCACACCATAAATTCTCCGTCCCGTCTTCTTTTCGCCCTCGCCTCTTAGCCTGCAAACCCATCCACGAAGCAGCGGACCTCTTGGCTCACCAGCCATCGAATTGTTGGACCGCTAACCCTTGCGATTCGTAAATGTTTTAACACGTAGCGTCCTTGAGGCGTTATCTCCCGAAGAAAGTATTTGCGGAGGCGGAAGACTACTTCCACGCTTCAAACATGCCCTGCATAAGAAACGGAGGACACTGCGATGTCGGAGTCATTCCCCCGCAGGTTGACACACCTCCCTTCTGGTCACAGTGCCAGAGCCAATCCTCTCCCTGTCAATAGTAACTCAGCCCAGCGCCATCTATCGCTGCACCCCATCCGCCTATCTCTAACGCGTCCTCTTACATCGGTCTCTCACGCCTTTCCTCCTGCCAGAAGTCGCATTCCTATAAATTCTCACGGTGGGTGTTTTTTCCGCTCTTCCTATTCTTAACAGTGATCCCAAAGACCCGTGGTTTAACGTCTTTGCATTCGGCGTTCTTCCTACGCGGGTTCGACGGTAATAGTCGGTTGGTGAATAATTACTCGCGATGCTTAGTGTTCCGTCTCATAGTGCCACGATCGAGTTGGTTTTAATCTCAGGGTGGTACGCAGCCTGAATCTATTTGTCCGCACGGGATGATTTCTTTCCTTTTGGTTCTGCAGTAAGAGGAGGGTGTACAAGTAACCAGTTATTCGATCTCGGGACTGTTCGAACATAGCCTGTTCCCTTATCAACAGAGTGCGCAGTAATCAAGACCAATAAAGCTTCTGGTTGCGTATGCTTTCGGCATGTTAATTAGAGTGGGGATTGGAGCTATCGAGTTCCAAAATAATTACGGAATTGTAGCCATAATTCAATTGCTTTTATACGTCTTGTAAGGAAATAAGCTTCAACTTTGCTCGGTTTTACGGAAAAGGTAGATATTTGCATTCGATAGTTAAAATAAATCCTTCAACTGCTACATTCTATCCCATATTAAAGTGACATCTATTTTTAACGATGACCTGCAAATTTATCCCACCTGATAAATGCTTTTTCTTTGTTTCTGCCCGTTAGAGGCTGTTTTCTTATACTTGATTGACATTAAATTTTAAACTGTTGTACTACCTTCAGGAGAACAAGAGTTTAAAATTTAAACACAACATACACAGTTTAGCATTTATACATAGCAGTAGGTGAACCAAAAATAATTATGCCTAAAGATGTGCAAAATAGTTAAGGGGTTAAATACAGATATTTGATTTTCTTCTTTGAATTTTTAGTGTTGATAGTAGCATTTACTATGCTACTAGCTCATTAAATATGTCAATTAAACATGATGTTTCGTGGTTTATTATAAAGGAATGCAGTGTTGCTATTCGGAAAATTCTACTGATTTCGGATTAATATTTAAATGCCTTCAGCCTCTGAGCATAGATATTGCCAGTTTTTGACTTGATCGAACTTCTTTTCTGATATCCAAACTATACGTAGAGCTACCGGTAGGAGTTAAACTAATCATAGAAGGGCTTTCTTAATCGGATATATGGAAAAATGACTGACAGTGCCACTAGTGACATGATATAGCTGCATAGGGAAACGTCTTATATGAATGCCGCATGTATAAACAATTAGGCATCATATGGAACCACAAGACCGCCCATGAGTTTCTTATTGCATATATTCAAATAGTCCTACGTCGAAAATGAACGTAAATGAATTTAATCGCTTAGTAAACTTTAAGAGAATATTTTCAACTCTATTATAACTTGATTTAATTCGCGAGACTGAGTAACAAAATAATATAAGCAAGTTAGTTTCAAAAGGTGAAAAACTTCCTCTAAGAACTCTGCAAAATACCGTACACAAAGGATGAGTCCCACCCCTCCGTCGTGCATTAAATCGCTAGCCTCCCACAATGATCCTGAATGTTTATCATTCTATTTCTATAAAAAGTCATTTTAATTTTGGTATAATGTTCAGGCATCCTCTCGAGCATTGACATCCATAACCGTATACGATGTTTTGGATTCGATATGGATACGTTCTCGATTAATCAAACATTAGGATAAATTATCTGAAGTTACTTTAAGAAAGATAGTTACCCGTACTGCCCAATAGACTGAGCAGAAATTGGGATAAGAAGTACATTCTTCAGTTAAAAAGAGAGAAAATAATTTCCATAGCTGTTTAAAAATCTGACAGAGTAGATTTTCCTTTCAAACACAGTGTTTAACTTTGTATCATTTCATAATAATTCTGTAGGATCTTAAATAAACCTCCCAAAACATGAATTTCTTAATGTCACAATTTAGCGTACGCTACAAATTACAGTCTTGCTAGGGAGTCTCATTTGTACTGGACTCTCTTTTTCCTAGCTTTCATTGCTCACTATGGTATTTGGAACTACATAGTATGTTAATGGGTTTTCTTTAGTTTTTGCATTGATTAGTACATCGATTGAGGGGGCTCCTGGATAGCCAAGTGGCCAATGCGTTCGACTGTCCCGGGTTCGATTACTGGTGGGGGCCCACTTGCGAAATGACCTTAGCTGTCGAAGCACTTTTAACAATACTAACACTGCTACTACTAGTCCAATCGAACATGTGAGTTCGCTGGAATATGTTTTCTCGGAAAGTGGACTTAACTTTTTGCGCATTATTCAAGTCTGACTTGCTAAATCGAGGCGTGTTTAGAATTCGTTCACAATGTTTTATAATTTTTTCTCTGATAACTGATATACTCAATACTTCATGAAAATTTCCCATGGAGTTAAACAATAAAGGCTTCAAACACGTCCACCATGTACCGAAACTACCCAATTTTTTGCCATACTTGGCTGGACGAGATACGAGAAACGTAGTTTGCCCATGTTTGCGCATGATCGAACAGGCGATTCGCGTTAAAAATTGCATTTATTCTCTCCAGCGATGACGCTTCTTCATAATATAATTTTTTCTAACCATTATAATATATATTTTCCAAAATCCTCTACTCGTGGATTTTTATACATGATAGCTATATTAACTGCTACCGAGACACCATGCATAACTGTAGCCAGATTTGTAAAGAATGAATTTCCTGTGATATGATCGCGTATTTAAAAATTTGCCTAAAATAATGAACTTCATCAATCAAATGATTGATTAGATAGTATCGACTTTATCTCAGTACCATAGAAAGAAGTAGTTAAAAAGCAGCAGTCAGCTTTATATTTACAAGAATGCTAAGAAATAGGTCCTTCCGATGATGCTAGCCATCCAGGGTCGTGATATTTTTCGTTCTTCCGGTATAAGTGAATAATGAATAAAATTTCCTTTGCTAGGATTTAAAAAGTTATCAGTAGTAGTATTGTTAAAAGTGCTTCGACAGCTAAGGTCATTTCGCACGTGAGCCCCCACCAGGAATCGAACCCGGGACCGCTTTCACCAAATTTGAAGGCGTTGCCCACTTGGCTATCTGTCAGCTCCAAGTCTCCCGAATGGAGAAATGTTCTGCCGGGATAGCTCAACGGACAGAGCACCCGACCGGTAGTTGGGAGACCCGGGTTCGATTCCCGGAACCGTCAGCCTTTTTTCAAGTCAATTTTTCCTTGGGATCTCGCTTGTTACTCTCTAGTTATATATATAGTATAGTTGTCTCCGACATTTCAAAAGAGCATCCAAGCAGGTAATGTTGTTGTTTGCCTGGATTGTGCTCTTACCCACTCATTTCACCAACCACCTGGTGGCACACGGGGTTATTGGCATAGGCACTCACACCATTTCGACTTTTCCTCCTCCATACTCTCTGCCCAATTCTCTCCTCGCCGACATTTGTAACTCTGCTTCTCCAACATTTCCCGTCCCCTAATACTCTCCTTTTTGGCCGACCTCAGAGCCACGCATCACGTCCTCAAGGGCGAATGGACGACCTTCCGCAAGCAACCGGAATACTGAATGCGCTTCGCCTCTTTCTCTCTCTCCACTGCCCTCTCTTCATCTCCGACACCACCCAAAGCACGGTTAGGCGGAGTCGGTAAGGTACCGGGACATTTTTTTCGTTGTCATTATCATCGGCGGCGGTCTTCCTTCCATCGGGGATCGAGTCTCTTTCGAAAGCCACTCCCATGGCCATATATTTCTCATCCGTTTGTTTCCGCTGTCACCTATAACAGCTCTGCCCACTCTCCTTCTGTCGCCGTGGAGATGTTACACCCTGTTCCCATAACCCCCTTCTTCACGATTTCGCGCCTAATATTCCATCGGTTTGCCCGTCCGTTGTCTGCTGATCGGGCCAGCGATTGTCGTATCGACATAGATCTATTTCGAGGGCGTTTCGATGCTGGTTTTTGTTATTGCGCCGTGCGTCTTGCACATTCTTTCCATGTCACACGGGGTGATGTATGTAAAAGGTGACTTAGGCGGAAGAATTGGTTTCACAACGGGAAGTTAAAAGCGCCGGTAGATAAATCTCGTATTTGTTTATCGATTTCCGTTATTACGAAATTAATCTCCGTTCGTGAAGCAGCGGTTCAAAGGAATCGATGAATATATCCATCTTCAGTGTGAATCAGGAGAGTGAGATGTAATTTATGCTGATATTTGTATAGGTTTATACTGTTAGTGACATTCGTGAGGCAAAACTATTTACAGCGTATCAAGATAGAACTTCAATTTCATTGATATCTGATATTGTATTAGAATGTATTTATGAAAAAGCAAGTAGGTAGGGCAAGTAGAGCAATTGACGTAGAATACCAATCGGGGACCCCAAGGGAGTTTTTATTTATTTTTCTATGAAAGAATTTTATAAAAGACTAATTATATTTTTTTACCTTAAGCTGATGTGGGACACATAAAAGTCAAGGAAAAAGATTTGTTATATTTACAGCAGGATCACCAAAAATGTTATTTTGGGGTCCTTCGAGGGTCCGCCTTGGTATGTTAAGGGTTAAACCTACTTACAAAAAGTAGTAGGAGATTGATAAATGACTAGACATAAGTTCCACGCGAAGAGTTACCTTAATATGGAGACCGGTTTCAAAATTTACAAGTTCATCTTCAGTGGTATGTCTATGTCCGAAGAAGAACTTGAGAAGTTTGAAACCGGTCTCCATATTAAGGTATTCCGTCTAGTCATTTCATAACGTTTCGTATTTATTGATTATACTTCTATTTATGCATTGCACAGTATCCTCCATTCATTAGGATTAGAAAAATGACAACATTTTCTTAGGGAACATTTCTTCTCGAAAGATATCTTTCTAGGAATTGAATTTCAATTTCTTGAAGGGGTTTTATTAGTTTAGATGCTGGTGTCTTTTGATATATTTGTGGCGAATTTTGTCTCTAACATAGCAAAATCTTCCCTGTTTCTTTAATCTTTCCGTTTTTAGGTGTGGAAAGGTTTAGGTTTTTGAAAATCGGCTTAAATTTCAGGGTACTTACATATACAGGGAAATGAGAAACTGAATTAACAGAGAAAGATGTATAAAATTCAGCGATGAAAATTAAACACAAGTAGGAGTAATTTTTCATCATTTTCGAGTCTTTACAGAAATATTCCTTTTTTAAAGTTTTGAAGAATTTGCTTAAATAACTATAATTTGAATATTGTATAACAACATTCAAGGATTTTTGGCAACGGAAGAAGATGAACAAAATTGATTTTCTGTTTTAAAAATTTAATTCAAATAAATTGCAGCCATAACTAGAAGTAAAAAACTCTTTTCATCTCACACAAATATTTTGGTCAAACCAAGTCTGCGCCTCTAATGAGTTTGGAGTAACAATATAGACATTTTTGAATGAATCAAGATTTAACTGCGTTAAGTTCATCACGAAATGAAATCGCAATAATTAAAATTTTCAGCTTTAAAGAATATTACGCACGAAGGATAGGTATACACAAAAATACTGTATTCCTATCAAATAAAAGATAATTTAAATAATAATTTTAGGTAATGTATGTAGGCTATAAATAGGCTTGTTTTCCTAGAAGTTTGCGAAAATATTTCGGTCAAAAATAATTTTCAGTTCCATTTCAAAGGAAAATCTGCCGTTGGAGATGACCGAATGCCTTATTTTTAGATCTTGAAGCCAGCAGCTCCGTCTTTTGTTAATATTTAGCTAGATTTCAATTCGATGAGAAAATTGAGATCGTAATTGTCTGTAAACATGCCCGCTTCCACCTCGAGTGATTTTGTTTGCTATAGAATTCCCAGTCAGTCAACAACTCGTATTTGCCTAAATTCCGAGGCATTGGTACCAAAGTGCTGAAGAGGGAGGGATGCGTACATTTTTGGAAAAGCGTATAGCGGATTATAGCTCTCGGATGATCTGAAGAAAAAATAAACTATGCGCCTAGGTATGGAAATGAAATACTTAACTAAATAAAAAGTTTTCATAAAGTAATATGTGAGGTAATATATCGCGCAACATCCTTTAAGTGGTTTATTATCAGTGAGGGACATTTCCACTACGTTGTCCTCGATTAGATTTCTGTTTGATGCGATTTATTTAGAATGCTGCTTCGGCTGTTGCGCTCGATGCATTCTGATGAACTCTGGGGAAGCGTTTGTCGTACTTGTTTGCTTGGTTTCAAATCATAGTTTTGATTCAGATATCTTCCACAATCGGAATTTTGAAATTTGCTAAAAAAGCCCTGTTGCTCTTTATAAACGTAATTTTCGTAGCAAAATTGAAAAAAATACTTTCTGTCGTTGACAACGGAGTTAAACAGTAAAAATAATGTAAGAGCACCGAAAAGCTGAAATTGGAGTAAGAAATGTATCAATGAGAATCCTCAATAGTAGTATTATGTATTCTGATTCTTCGATTATTCTTTATTTCCTTGCAGTTCAAATTCAAGTTCCAAATATGTAGCTTACCGTGAGTGAGGTAGGTGAACGTTAACTTCCATTATATTTCTACGATTAGAGTTAAGTGCCTTTAATTTTTCTATTTTTAGAATAGCTGTAATTTTTCCAAATCTAGCTTCCATAAGCATAGATTTAAACATTTATCTTTGTGCTTTTAATTGGCCTCTTGCTTGGAGTTTTAACCTCAAATAGGGGCTGCCCTAGTTCATTGTACTTATTTTAACATCAGTAAATTGTTTACGTATTTGGGCTCAATAATGCGTCCTTGCTTAGGAACGTAATCGGAGCAAATATTCCTAATAAGATAATCTCTGTATTATCATCTATCTGTAAACGATCTAAAAGGAAATATATTTCGCGAAATTTAGAACTGATTACCGAATGATATAGTTTGAAATTATTTTCCTCGAACATATCGTTTTATTTAGTGTTCAAAACAAAATATATTTCCCGAGAGCTTCCTTTCATTTAACTAGGCACCCTTACGTAGTAACTCTGATTCCGCGGAACTCTAGAGCATATCTTTCCCAGAGGTTAAGTTCATATCAGAAAAGAAGCAAGTCATTAATCTCCGAATGAAAAATATTTATTCCGGTATTGCAATTCTCATTAGCACATGACATCAATAGTCATAGTTGAAGTCCTTTACAAACAACTTCGAAATAGCTATTGTATGAGGTATGCCCCGATTGTCTCTCATTAGCGTCCTGCAGTATCCTAGTTATGATTCAGGATCAGATATTGGGAATTGTTTGAACTTTGTTAGAAGTAGGAAAAATAAATAAACGATAACACTTTGGGCGAGTGTGGTATAGATAATAGCTATGATACCGATTGTCAAAATAATTTCAGGCTATCTCGGCAGAATTGCCATTTATATGAGGTAAGGAAGAGTTCATGCGTCGCAATTTAACCCCAAAACCAAAAATTCCCTTTCTTCATTTTGCCAATCATTCTTTAAGGTTCGTCGAACGGCCACTTGTAAAATTCCCTCTCCCCTTGCGGACGCGTCATCCACCCCCTCCGCTAGCAGTTTATTCATCTTCTGCATACAAGACCACCTCCTGCCACAAGTGACACTCCGTATTAGCATAATCCTCACGTCTCCAACGTAACGGTCTCTTTTTGTCTCCGCTCGCCGTTGTTTTTTTGGCTAGCTATCTCCCTTTTGTTTACTCTTCAGCGACTATAAAGATGCGGAGCAATTACTTTCATCCGTGATGTGCGCTTGTACGCTCTTTCTTCGTGTGCGTTTGTTAGGAAAAGAAGCGAGGGAAGATAATGGCGGTGAAGTTTACGGGCGTCTTTAAGGTGCCGAGTTTGATTGATCGGCCCTCGTTGGCATCGAGGAGGCTGCGGAAGTTGTAGTTACGAAGCTTAGAGGGGTCTTTGCGCAAGAGAAGTGATCGAAGACGAGGTTTTTGTCTACTCCGAATTCTTTCTAATGTCGGGGAGAAAGTGGAGGATTCATTTGAGATGGGGTCGGTGACCGTGGGAATAGAAGCCATGCCATTTTCAAGGTCCAGTCCTCAGTCTCTTTTCCCATTTCTAGAGCCCTACATGTCACCTATCCATGCATCTTCGTTTTCTTTATCACTCAATCTCCGCGTCTCCCATTCAGCCGCTACTTTCTCGGGTATATAAATGAAGGTATCGAGGGTTTAATAGAGCATGGGCAGAGGATATATTTTACGCCCCTCTGTCACCTATTTTAGGCCATTATTCTATCCTTACCGGAACTTCCGTATTTTATTGCCTGATCTAGTAGCAGTTTTCGAATTCTTTCTTAATTTAGTCGCATCTCTGAATACATTTCCCTATTTCTGGATATCTCCGGGTCGATATCTCTTGGAGTTCTTTCATTATAATGACTTTATTTGATATTTCGAGCAGTTTTATAGCCATTGGATTCTCTTAAAAATTCTCGAACGATGTTGAAATACAAAAGCTCATTTTTAACGACGAATTTAACGGGAAGTACGTCAGGAAGTCTCTTCTTAGGATTTGCTTTTTGAATGATGCATCGATTTAAAAAATTATTTTACGAGTTTCCCATGCTCACGACTTTTGGAGAACTACTTTTTTCTTGGCACATTTTCGCGGATCATTAATCGACTTCCTTGCTCTCTCTTTCTCTCCACATCTCCCCGTTTTATTCCCATTCTGTCTTTCATTTGAAGTAGGAAACTTTGTTACGGTTGTAAATTATTATTTTTATATAGCTATTGACCTTTCATTTTCTTTGTTTTTCCGATTCCGATGTTTTTTAATTGAATTCTTCCTCATCCTTTTACATGAAAATGAGGAATTTAGTTTCTTTAAATTCTTGAAAAGATTTTTTCAAGCATTAGTCATACGATGTGGGTGGTATTGTTATTGTTTTAATATTCCAGACTGTATGATGTTAGCTTTTTATGTATAATTTAGAATAGTGTAGTGTAGAGAAGTAATACAATAGACTCAGACAGCAAATCAGATTATTGCAGTTTAGCATCAACAGACACCCTTTGATAAACTATGTTTGGTAAAGTAAGCATTTGGTAATTTACACATAGCATTAGTTACAGAGCTCCGTTACCAAATTATTTGTTTGAAAATAGCTTAAGAAAGTAATTTCAGCGTTTATTTACTAGTTTCTTAACAAGTTTTTAAATATTTTAAATATATTTTAGTACATTAATATTTACTGATGATGAAGTGGGCAATGGCAATATTTTGAGCCAATTTTTAATTCGAGATATTTTTCTTTATGAGCATGAACATTATCTCAAATAAGCTTTATAGGAGTTAACTCAAAAACATTAGCTGCGTAAATTCTGCTGTTAATAAAATGATTGTAAAATTTATCAACAAAATTTTAGCCCAACTTATTATAAAGGGTGATAACATGATTCGGCCCAATTTAGTGGAATTTTATTTAATAAATGAATGATGATTTTTATGTTATTTTAAATCCTATTGTAAAAACCGTTTCGTGTAATCCTAAGGGTGTTGTGGGAATATTTTCCCTGCGGACATTTTTGTATCTTAACCGTTGTTTCGTTTCAAACATTTCGCGTTCAATGAATTAATACACACAAATTAAATGCAGACGGAAAGAACCGTTACCGTATTTCAGATTTACTGATATTTCGCGCTGTGCGTTTTCCGGTTTCCACTGTTATATAATTACTGCGATTCTGTGTACATAGCAATAAATTAATCAGAACTTTGTACCTTTGGCGGACGTAAGATAAATGAGCCGAGAGATCAAAACGTACAGCCGTAATTGTAGAAGCAAATCCAATTACTTCTCTTCATTTAATTTTTCTTTCTCAATATCTATGTTAATTATCTTGGTCTCTAATGATGGCGATAATCCTATAAGACTAAGGCCCGATGAGTGGTTCTTCGAAAGCTTTCGTTATCACAATACGTGAAATTTCACCATGATTTCGCTAAGATCCTTCTTAAAAGCCATTAAATAACATTTATTATTTAAGTAAATAATCTTCGCGCAGACTTTGCGACTCAACGCGAATGAGTTCTTAAGAGGTTCGTGGACTTTTTGAAAATGGGCGCGTACGGGAAAACCAGCCGTAAATCGCCACTTAGTCTCCTCCGACGAAAGAGTAGCTAAAAAATACTCAACACTGAGTCACTCTTCAAATTTCTCGGAATTGATAAAAAAGGAAGTGTGTTTTTCTTTTGGGGTCACGGCTGAAAAGTGCGTATCCGGGTGAAATGACCCGGCAACATTGGAAACCGGAAAAAGGGTTTACGGTGGACCTCTCGAATGCAATACACGGATTCTGCCTCCACATCACTCGTCTGGGGAGGGAAGGGGGCAAAGCGTGCGGGGGAGGCGTTCAAGGAAAGGGTTGAGAGAGGAAAGTTAGAAAATATATGACGTTGGAATAGGTTGAAAGAATACGAGGCTTGAGCGAGCTATGATAAAGAGATCTGTGGCTGCAGAATCCGTTCAGAAATCTTGGAAATGTTTTGTTACGAATTTTTCTCGACCTCGTTTCCGTTTGTTTGTTCATACGCGATATTTTGAGTGATTTTTCGATTCCTTTAGGTTGATGTTTTCAAAAGGAGCGAGGTATAAGGAATTTATGAATGCGAATGTTCAGGATCCCAGGGGCGCAACCAAAAAGTACAAATTTCACTTTTAATTGCAATCTTTTAAAGTTTGTTTTAGTATCATTTTATAAACATAGGATAATATTTAAAACTATTTGTTAAGGTTTAGACACTTACGAGAAAATTAAATTATTACGGAAACAAACAATTAATTTTCTAGTTTTAATACAGTAGCATAAAGAATTTTTGATTGATCGATCCTATGAACTTCCTCATGCTTGATTGACAAAATTATATATACATAAACTTGTTAATCTTTCTTGGGAAATTACCGATCTTAAGAAACTTTATATTAGTTAATACTTTGAAAAGGATCTTTCAACAACTGTTAGTGACATTGTTAGAATTATTCTACGAAATATTTCTGAGTTCGTGCATACTTCATTCAAACTTACCTCGAGGGCATTTTCAACTGGAGGTTCTCGAAGGCTCTAACATCTAGAGATGTGCAGCCCTTATAGGATCGGGGCCCGTAGCGACTGCTCTCCAAGTCCCCCCTTCAAACGACTCTGCTTATGCTTACTAAGTTGCTAGTAACATACAAAATGTTATCTTATTTGATGGAGAAAAAAATTAGGCCTCCATCTATTTGATTTTTAATTTCTGTTTATTCTGCAACTACATAAATACCCTACAATCCACCTTACGGCGTGTGGCAGGGGGTGCAAAAACCTAGCGTTCGATTTACATCTTTAGCTTGTTTTAATCGCGTATCGTTCGCAGAAAGAAAGCGTCTCTAAAACGACTTGCCCTCGCATCTATTTCTCTTGTTTTACGCTCATTGTCGGAACGATCGAAGTAGCAGAGGGGTTGCATAATACCAATTACGCCATCCGCAAATGTACTTTCTCTGAATTTATCAAGTAATCACAGCCTAGCTTCTAATCTCCTTTCTTCCAAGGATTCCCAAACTACTTCTGAGAGCAGATATCATATATTAATTATGAGAATGCAATACCAAGTTCTATACTTGCGAGTTTCTTCTTTGCTAACTATTAAGATAGTTTCTCGTTGCATTTTTTCTATGAATATATTAAAAATTAGTGAACGAGATTTTAGATTCGGCAGTTAAATCGTCTTAACTTTTAAAGGACTTAGTTTTTAGCTGGAAAAGATGGTTAAACAGCGGCTTACTACATCGCTCAATTTTTTAGTTCAGGAATGCGTAATACTTTGAGTTTCATTCCAAAAGAATTAATCATCAGTAATAGAGCAATAAATTTAAGCGCTATTAATACTTATTCTGGCTATTAAATTTCAGAATTCCGTGGCCCTTGATCAAAGATGAGCCTCTGTGTGTGGGAGGTTTATATGCGGCACTACCTCACTTACATGTTACATAAGTGTTCTACCTTTCAGTAGGTCCATGTGCCCTAATATTCCCTATTCATATTCTTTTCCTTCGTTACCTGGTAACTCACCCCAACATTTATGTTATCTAACATTTTTTGCCTTTACCTTCCCCTCTGTCTTTTCCCTTGCATTCTACCCTCTATTACATTCTTCAGCAATCCCTCTCCTCTCAATATCTGACCTACCCATTTCTTTTGTCGGCGCTTAATTACTTCAATTAAAACCCTCTCCTCCCCATCCATTTCTAGCACCTCTATGTTTGTTTTTCTATCCACCCAGCTCACCTTCTCCATTCTACGCCACACCCACATCTTAGTAAAGAATTCGAGTCGCAATTGTACTGCAGACGTTCTTTATCCGTAGTTTATGAAAAACCGTTATTTCGTAATTCTTTTTTTGTAATTATATTTGCATGGAATAGTGTTTAGTATTATCGCTGTGATTTCAGTAGACATTTCTCTCGCACGCAAGGACTTCGTCTAGCTTTCAGAAAACAAAGTTCTGATATTTACTCTCTGAAGCGTTTATCACGTACTGTGACTTTCACCGTCTTTAAAGTTTTCGAAATTTCTCGGAAGATAGTATTACATTTTATGCACACTTTCCGATGTTGATCAACAAATGATGATAAAAAAGCTGAAATTTTCTTCTGACCGCTCTTTGGTATTGAGTGAAAGTATTTCAAATTAGCTCTTTTGATTTTGAATCTGCTCAGGAATTCAATGAGTCTTTGGATCCAAAGGAATTTACGCGAAAAAAAATCTTCAAATTTGCGAACAATTAAAAATTATCGATTTTTAATCACAAAGTTAGAATCAAACAATTTAGAAAAATATTTGTTTGTGGCATGGGTTTTGGTGGTGATTAGTGTTTGATCTCATACCTTTCGTTAATTCACCTCGCTAAATTTTACAAATAGCAAATTATGACTATATAAAATTTAAGATAATTGAATCAGGAACGAAGAAAATTCAAATTTTTACAAACCACAGGATTTATTAATAATCGACCAAGGTTTCGTTTCATATAGTCATCTTCAGGTACTGCTACCAGAAAAAAAGTCAAATATCAAAGTCAAGTTTCTGGTAGCAGTACCTAAAGTATGACTCTATGAGTCGGAACCTTGATCTATTATTAATAAATCCTGTATTTTGTAAAAGTTTGAATTTTCTTTGTTCCTGACAGAAACTTATCACGAAGTCTCGGCCTAAGCAGTTGATTCTAAATGGAATCTTCGAAATATTTATGTCAAACTTTTTTTTTTTGAGGAATTAATTTCTAGCCTATTGAATCCTTGGCATAGAATACATTAAAAGAATGATGAAGGTACAGGATAAATAACAAAAAACGGTCGTAGAAAAGCTGCTAACACATAAATCCGCTTTACCTTAAATACATCAATTTTAGGAGAAAAATCTCATGATAGTGGCCATTCCTCAGCATTTCCTACGTTTCCTCCAGCTCACGACTTTCAGACACCACCACCGAGACTGTTTCCACTTTGGTAAAAAGCAGAATTTCCAGACTACGGAAAACGTTAGATTCGTGCTGGGTAACGCATGGCAGTGGTTTATGGGTGAGAGACATGAGCGTGGGAAAGGATGCTCCCTCGGAGGCAAGGGACTATTCTCAGCTGACCTCTCTCCTCTCCAAATCTTCTTCGCCGCCCACACGTGCGTAAGGGGCCTCCCCCGCCTCCCACTACACCTGTCTCGTCTCGCGGAATTCCTGAAACCCGGGATCGTGCGTGACTGCGCCGAAAAAAGATTTCCTCTCTTTGATAACGGATTAGTGTGGGCGTAACGCGGAAAACATAAAGGAGTTGACGGAGTGGAATTACTCGTGGATAAACAATGATTCCGCCATTCCGAGCGTTGGACAATGGGAATGAACATATCATTAGCGCGTTTGGATTTTGAGGCATGCGGGGGGTAAACATGTCGGCCCAAAATACATTTGTCGAAAGATCTTTGCACAGCGTTGCCGGGAAAAGTTATTTTGGAAATTAAAAAGATCCTATCGCCTCGAACTATATGCGGTTTAGAGCAAACATGGGCTATTTGAAAAAATAAGCCGAAAAAAATGAGGAACACGCTTCAAATTTACCAGGAAACGTATTTGTGGGTTACATTTTTACGAAATTCATTTTACAGGTAGTACTTTAAAGTTTAACAATCATTCATAATTTAATATTCAAACATATTTTTGTTAGTATTGTATTCTTTTGTAATTTATTCAATCCTATGGTTGACAGATAAAAGGGATTTTTAAATATATCATTCAGCAATAGTATAATTTTGTCTTTTATAATAGGGATATACTGCAGATTCTGCAATTACTTGAGGGAACTCAAACCTAAATTCCCACACTCTCTCTCTTTTTTTAAATTAATCTAGCATTTTTCGTAAGTCCCCATCTCTCTTCCTTATCCATTGCAAACTTCGCTATTTTTGAAAGTGAAAGTCGTATCGCTGGCATTTGAATTTCAGTAAGAGATAACATTATGCCTATCAGTAGTGCTATCTGTAATAAAATATGCGAATTATGCGATATTTAATATAATAAATAATAATATAATGCGAAAGGTTGTTAATATCTTCACTAGATATTTTAATAATACGTAACTTAATGCATACATTTTCTAATTAAATCACTTTAAAAATAAATTAGATCACTTTAAAGTAATTACGATAAACTCGAATGAAGGTGGTCATTTCGTACGTAGACCCCCACCGGGTATAGAACCCGGGATCGCTTTCATCGAAGTCGAACGTGTAACTCTCATGGCTATTGGGTGGCCAAGTGGCCTTGCGTTCGAATTCGGTGAAAGCGGTCCCGGGTTCGATTCCCGCCGAGGGCCCATATGTGCGAAATTATCTTAACCGTCGAAGCACTTTTAATAATACTCGAAAGAAGGAAAACTAATCTACAAGATTCTCCCAGATCTCGAACTTCTTAGGTAGCACATTAACACGTTCATTGCGGATATCTCCATATCCAATGCATTTCTCTCTCCAACGGTGGAGTGATCCGCAGTGAACGTGTTAACTATTATTATTTTTCAGAGATTCTGCTTACGCTTTAGTTTTTCTTTCGCTTTCACTAAATATTTTCATTGAATTTTATATTGGGTTTAAGTAACAAAATAAAGATGCCTCTTTTGAGATACGAGCAAAAAATTTGTGCTTCCAATAGAGCTGTCAGTCAGTTAGTGAATACATGAAGCATTCAACGGAGCGGTTGTTTTTATCTAAATATTGATCTCCTCTGACTTTAACAGGTAACGATATAAAACTACCCATCGGTCGATAACCGAATCCACAAGTTTGGGAACGGTCGTCTCGTACCAGATGAGAACAATTTTCCAGACATTTAATGGGTAGCAGCTGAAACAGTTGGAAACATTCTCTTGAGGTGATACAGCTTCCAGCTGTATAAAAAAACCGCTTTCCGTATTTTCATGCTTCCTATCAAGTGTCATAACAATTTGATCTTGATCTTGCTGCTGGTTCAGAGGATTCAAACGTAATGTGATACTCCGGAGGCAAAGAAGGATCTCGTAAGTACTGTATTTACATGCATCTCATACGAATCTGGCTGTAGGATCCCTTTTGAGAACCCAGCGTGGGAAAAAGGGCGTTTTAATTTTTGGTGAACTATAACGTTTGAGAAAATAGTTGGACTGGGTTTCCAGCTATTCTGCTAGTGAAATTCTATTCTGCTAGTGTACTCAAAACTGATTCTGCTAGTGAATTCGTAGGTTTCCAAGTAAATACTTACACTTTTATAAACTCGAATGATCTACGCTGCCCGCTTAAATGGAACAATTCCATTAATTTCTTTTCGCCTGTCTTTAACAGGACCTTGAATCACTTATTGGTTTTAGAACTTTTTTACGGAATATCAAGCATAAAGTTACCCTACATGCCCTCTAAAGGCAAGTCTAAATACGGCAATTTGACGAGTTTTTATCTGTAAATGGAAATGTCATTTATAATTAGGTCTTTCATTTNACGGGAAAACGCCCACACAAGAAGTGGGGCGGAAAAAAACCGCGAAAACACAATTTTTCTTTCTTTTATTAATTATATATTATTTATTTTTCTTGCTAATTTTATTAGCAATAAAATTAGTTGTGATACCTATGCTCCGTCGCGTTCCGTGTTCCAGAGAAAAGTGATATCATTGATATGTCAATATCATTGATTTGTAACTTATAGGCAGCGTTGCACTAAGTGATGCAATACTCATTTTAATGGCGATCACTTGTCGAGTTAATTTTACGCTAAAGATAAGTTTATATCGGATCAGTTAAAAGGAATATAATGCAGTCAGCGTTGCCTTAGCCACTGTTAGTAGATAGAAATACATTTTTATGGGCCATATAAAACTGTACGACTAGCTTATGGTTAGCTTATTTCCATTCGTCCTTGGATGATCTCATTTAATTCGAACGGTCATCTTCCGCGTGAGATTGCGTCGTGATTATTTTACATGCAACGTTTACTCAACCGTTTCAGTTTTGAGGGAACACGTGGATTTCAAATGTTTCTGCAAATATTCCCGAGAGTATATGCTCATGAACGTAAGCTTTGGGCAAACATGCACCGTCACTCGATTCTATCCGGGTAGCAACTTCGGAGCCGTAGGGATTTTTGCCGTTCGCTAAAGTACCTTTGTTTGATGTGCCAGCGCCTAATGAAAAATGACGGCTAGGCTCGGCGGTAATTTTCTATCCGTGACGTGGATTAATATAATCCGCTCGTTTTTATCCCCTTCACGCTCAATGAATAGCGTACAGGGGGCATCGCAGCGGGAAGTTCGATTTCAGCTTGATTCTCGATCGTCGATCGAATATTTATGGGCGTGGTAACAAAGGGAGATAAAGTGGTAAAAAACGATCTATCGCGAGCCGAAGTTGTCACGATTGTCATTCCTGAATAATTAATCTTACGGATCGCTCTTTGTATTCGCGCGTTAAGTTTGCACGGGTGTACAAGTGACTCGTGGAAACTGAGTTTATTGTGAAATGCATTCGTTTGAGTTTCGGCCTCTGTTGAATTACTTTCAAAGGAGTCGCGGAACCGTGACGGAAAATACGGTAAAATAGATCTCCGGAGAAAGATCGCGACAGATTTCTGCTGAATCATTTCGAACAGAAGGATGATTTTATATGCTCATTTTTTATTCTTTTCTGTTCTGTACTCCAAATTGTCATGGTAATTTATTGGTTTATTTTATGGTGTAAATCTTGCTAAATTTTGAGCTAATTGTTTTGAATTTAGGTTGTTCTTTCCGAAGTTGAGTAAGTAATTTAGGATAACGTAGAAGAATACATTTACTGTAATTACTTTTCAGAAATTTTTTTAGTGTCAGATGTTGCTTTAGATAACAAGGAATTTATTGTCAGACTAGACTGTAATGTTTTTAATAGCAACCTCGTTAATCCTTACTTACATTTCCCCGTATCGAATGTTGGCACTCCAACCGCTAGACCCATCTGCTCTAATTCTGGGAATTTATAACTAAAAGATCCAAATCAGTGTATCAAATTTTTAAAGGATCTTAAATTTTTTATAGATATTTTAATAATACGTAACTTAATGCATACATTTTCTAATTAAATCACTTTAAAAATAAATTAGATCACTTTAAAGTAATTACGATAAACTCGAATGAAGGTGGTCATTTCGTACGTAGACCCCCACCGGGTATAGAACCCGGGATCGCTTTCATCGAAGTCGAACGTGTAACTCTCATGGCTATTGGGTGGCCAAGTGGCCTTGCGTTCGAATTCGGTGAAAGCGGTCCCGGGTTCGATTCCCGCCGAGGGCCCATATGTGCGAAATTATCTTAACTGTCGAAGCACTTTTAATAATACTCGAAAGAAGGAAAACTAATCTACAAGATTCTCCCAGATCTCGAACTTCTTAGGTAGCACATTAACACGTTCATTGCGGATATCTCCATATCCAATGCATTTCTCTCTCCAACGGTGGAGTGATCCGCAGTGAACGTGTTAACTATTATTATTTTTCAGAGATTCTGCTTACGCTTTAGTTTTNAAATTTTCTCTCATTTTGCCTTGTATTTATTAGACAATTGCTTTAAGAAAAGTATCACAAATAAAATAAGCTATAGTCTTCAGGATTACTGTTTTTACAAAATACGTGAACGCATTTGTTCTCCTGCTATGGATTAAGGACAAAACGACCGTTGATATCTTTCCGGATCTGCGCTCCAAAGAAAATTCCTCTGAATCGAGGGAGAAAAAGAAGTCCGTTTGAGTAAACACGAGTTAAAGACAAAAGAAGCTCGAAATGAGAGGGGGCGTCGCGTCAGCCATTTTAGGGCCATCTCGCGAGAGAGAGAAAAGAACATAAAGTTGAAGGAGTAAGCCTCGGCGAAAGAGAGGATTCTGCAAACATTTCCTTGCCGTATTTTTTCCCTTCGAGCGTAAGATGCTCTTTCTTCGACGAGAAAGAGAGAGGTTTGAAATATTCATCGCTCCCGCGACGGCTCTTTTTTCCCCTTTCGCATCTCGTTCCTTCAGCACGCGCCATCTGAGTACACACACGCACACGCTCTTTCTTCTCAGAGACATCACACGAAATTCCCATTGTCGCAGGCATCGCCCCCGCGAGCGTTTCCAGACTACCCACAGGTAGCAGTGAGTGGATGTTCGGAGTTTGTTCTTTTCGTCGGGCAAAGGCCGCTCGGCGTTTGCTGCCCGAGGGCGAAAAGAGCCATCGACGCTAAGAAGGGGTCGTTATATCTGCGCTTGGTAACAAAATGTAGGCTGCGGATCGTTACTCGAACTTTAGTGCTACGAATGTTTCGAAAGTTTTATCCGCTATGTTTTCTACAGACGTACGGAGATTGTTATTTATTAAGGAAAATATCATATCGTCTCTCGGTGAATACCGTTGGCGTGAGTTACTTACATTTTGAGCATATTGAGATAAATAGATTGTGCCTGCACAGGACAGCGCCCTGCCCTTTTGAGAAAATGCCACTTTTCTGATGAAATCTATTACCTTAAAAATTCTAGCACTTCTAGTGTATTTTACTACTGTTATATTTAATAACAGTCCCTTATATATAAGATTACCATACCACCATTCTGACGGGTTGTCCTGGTTTTAAAGTATGGTCCCGGTAAATTCTTTGGTTGCCCCGATTTGAAGGAATAACTCCGAGAAGGAATGTAATGCAAGATATGTAGATTTTCGAGAGAAAACATTTTAAACGCAGATTTACTTTAAGCTGTGACGTTACGCACCCTTATTTGTCTTAAAAGAACACGAAATTATCTTAAACTAAGTTTTGCGGCAACGTCCAGGATTCTTCCCCCGCCTCGAAATTAGTAAATTCCCGGTTGCATACCTTATGGTAATATGGTACCTTATAGTAGTTTATCGTTCAAGGAACATATTCGAGGTTCCATAGGAAAGGCGAATGGAATGCAAAGATTAGTAAATAGAACCCTGAGAGGATGTCCATTTAGAGTTATAGAAATTGCGTACTTTTCCTTCATTCGACCAAGTCTCGAATACTGCTACGCAATCTGGGATCCACAGGAGGTAGGAGTAGGTATTCTCAGATTTTGAGATGGTTCAATGTATAGCAGCCCATTTTGTCAGTAGACAGACATCGTTGGTCGCAAATTTGACAACGCGATTTATCATTGCAAATGCAAAATTTTTAATTGCCTCCTCTTCATATAGTTGATCATTAACTCCTATCATTACATTTAAATAGGCTTAAATTCCCAGCGTATTCTTACGAAGAAATAGATGAGCTCGGATTCAACATTTGGCTTCGTAGTCAGGGGGACCGGTTGTTTACAACCTCAAAATTTCATAAAATATTGCTGTATATTAGAAAACTTCTTGCAGTTTCGAATGTTCGAATAGAAAGCAATATTTCACGACCAGAGTAAAAACCTTCTTTTAACATCCTTTCTTTTGGTTCCAGTTTCGATTTCATGCAACTATTTGTTCTTGTTTAATTTTGCAAAAGAAAGAAACCCTGCAAGCGATAAAAGTGAACCCTAACGATATTCCTTTTGGAGACGCTTTCACTCGTCCGAAAACGACTGGGGAAATTAGGTAATAGTAGCCTATAATCTGTTCGGGGGATATTTTTCATTTAACAGTCTTCAAAGTTTGAAGCGGCATCTGGTCCTTGAGTTTTTCTCGAACATACAAACAGACTTTCTACTCCATTTATATGATAATATTCTATTCTCTAGTGAGCCGTGCTAGCTCCTGCAAATACCACATGAGCAGCAGATTATATAATTCATTGTGGTTTTTAAATTAAATGATATATTGAAAATTTTTATTTGAAATATTTTCTAAGATGGTAGGTACCATTTACATATTACGCAAATGTACTTTCTTTGAATTCAGCAAGCAATCGTAACGTAGCTTCTAATCTCCTTTCTTTCAAGGATTCCCAACCTGCATCTGAGAGCATTTGCGTAACGCTTGCTTTTCTATCGTAGCACTTGTCAACAAATCGTATCACCTTACGCTGCACTTTCTCGAGTGCAGGGCCCGAGCTTTATAGTTGCTTTACCGCATATTTTTCGTAGGTATCCTAGAACGCATTCCCTCTAAATTTATGGAGAAAGTTTATTTTTAAATTATATTCTCTCTCTCTTCTAACTATTCCTATTCTATGAAAGAGAATCTTGTTTACCGTGAGGGTAGGGTGTATGTGGTTCGCCTATGAAAATGACAACGTGGGTTTTGAAATACGTATTAGAATTTTAAGGTTTTTATTCTTTGAAAGAATTTTGCATCCATTTTTTTTACAGTTTTGGGGTTTAAATGTTTGTCTTCTTCACCTATATTGTCCGATTTGGGCTGGATGTGTCAAGTTGAACATTCTACACATTGAACATTGAACACATTCTACTATATTGTTGTAGCAACCAAACAATTATCAATTGTATCGTATACACTTCTTAAAAATTTGTTCAACGAAGTTTTATTTATCGCCGAAATGTAAAGCGAACAGTGAATTATACTCACAGGTAAGTGCAGAATCAGATGGTGCACACAGCAAGGGAGACAAACTTACTGTTTGTACTCACTTTGTAGAAACAAAAGTATGAACACAAAAGTATTTACGAACTACCGTGAAAAAATTTCCGCTCATGTCACAACCATATTACTCACCTGAGTGGTACGAAAAACAAAAGTCAGCATCATCTAGCGAACACCTTTCGATCTAGTTTATTTTTGGCTCTCTAGATTATAGCATTGACAAATTAGCTGAAAAGGTTCCCAGGTACATTATGGTCTAGGTACTACAGTCTCCCATATTTACGGTAAATATAGTGTTTTGCATTTCAGAGTATATTCACATCAAAATTGACCTTATTTCCACTTCCGTTGTTGAACTTAACGTGGGATAAATAATTGTTCGAAACTCTTGAGAATAAAGAACGTGAACCGCACCGGGTAGGGCTGGGGATTCGGAGTCCTTGTTCTGTGGATTTGTAGAAATGGTAGTATTTACCATATGCGCTCCAATATTTAACATTTTCTGAGTTCCATTGTTTCTATTCTTTGTTAACAGCGGAAGCCAAATTTTAGATTTGTATTTCACGCTAAGCCGTTGAAACACATTCCACACGTCCAATACTTTTTCCTCTTGTCGCTTTTGAAATTAAAGATTGAATTATGGCAACTGCAGACTAAAACGCCGAACCATTCAGCGAAATCAATTTATAATCAAGTCTCTCTTTGTGTATTTGCCAGAGAAACTCGAGTTATTAGCTGAGTTTGGTTCAACGCTGTCTAAATTTTGGCTAGTGTCCATTTTGCTACTGGTACTGGAACGGTAGCCAACGAGTCGACTGCAAATTAGATCGATCATGATAATTTAGGCCAATCTTAGTCGCGGAAAAATTTGAATAACTTGGAGTATTTAACTTTATAATATATGTGTGCATAACTTAATCGAAGATAGAGCTCCACGAGCACGATTTAAAATTACATAAGCATTGCAAGTTTTATTAAATCCTAAAATCTGAATTTCTAAGTCGATCACTGGATGGCAATTAATTTCAATGTCGGTCAAAGTTGAAGGTAAATTATCCATAAACATCAATTTACTAGTATATATATTATACTGGTAGACGTAAACAGTAACAACGGACGAATACGCACTTCCATTCCTTAATCAGAAAAATCTGATCATCCGGTGCTCGATCCCGGGACCTAGAGTTGGAGTGCTAGCACGCTGGTTAGGGTAGTTTTTATTCCTACGCTAATAATTTTGAACAATTGGATTAATTTATTTTGGTTTGATTCCTCATTGACCCATTCAACAGAAAATCTTTCTGGATTTTATAAATTATAAGCTAAGGATTCTGTCATAAATAAATAATATCATATGTTTATACAATAATCTCTTAATTATATTACCTTCATGCTTCTCTTGTTTAGGCTTACCAATCGTTCCATTTTCAGATCTTACATTTAGTTTTTATCCTAAGAAAATAGGTTTTGGATGCTCACCTCTAATTTTGTTATGTAAGGAAATTGAGCTCTGAATATTGAGTACGGATATATTCAACAAGGCGTCCGATGGAAATAATTCATCTATACAGCTTAATTTATGCATAATGAATATTTAGTCAGTTTCATTCTAATTTTGAATAATTTATTCAATTCTTGAGATTCAGTTCGAAGTGAAAAAACACGATTCGCGCATCACTATGGATCGGATGAGTTATGTTTGAGCATATTAACAGAAAACATCACAAATAATACCACATATTAACAAATCTTACTATGTTAGAAAACAATATAAATCAGCAACCTATATGAAAAAGCTTCATTTTATAAAAGTCTATTTAATTCTCCTCCAACCGTAGAGTAAGGGCGATTTAAATCTCCTTCGTCCTTGAGGGGAAGATGATCAAAGAAACAAAAAAAACACAAAGTTTACTAACAACTTATTTCCTTAGTATATCTTTGATGTTTGTTGTGTTCAAATTGTTGTATTAGTTTTTTTTTTCAAAATCCACTTTTGCAAAAGTTTACTTTTATGCCATTTTTGAAGGAACTTTTGGGTCTTAGTGCGTCTTTTTGCATTCTAAAGAAAGATTAATAAATTTGTTACAAGTTTACTTTCTTTTATAAATATCCTCGTAAAATGAGTATTTCTCCCGATATTTGGCTAGATACAAGACTAAAACCAACATTTTTCATTTTTTGTAAAATATGGCCAATATTGGAAGATCTCGGAAATTTCTGGAGTGACTGTAGAGTCAAATTTGGGCTTAAAACGTAGGATATTTTATATATGTACGTTAATACATAATTGATTAACGTTTTCTGTAGGACGCATACTTTAGGAGATATTGAGCAAAAACCGAGAAAAGTGCAAAAGAGTTGTTTTTTTTGGAATAGCGCTGCTCACACAGGTCTTTCGATGCTGCAAAATTGGTATCTTAGTACCCACATATGTCCTAACAACATATTAAAAAATTAGAACTATATGACCTTTTGCAAGGTCGGATGTATAAATTGATTGGAGAGGAAACTCCTTCCCTCACCTACTTTTTATCCTTGACTTGCTTACACGTTTTAAATAAGTCGTTTGAGTGATTTTGGGCTAATTTGATAAGCAAATTTGATATGATTATTGTCTGAAATCCCACCTACCCTATCTCTTCATGCATCCCATTTCCACTACCTCCGCTCCCATGTAGTAATTTACTCGTAAATTGAGTAACCAAGTAGCCAAAACTGACTGGTAGACAGTCAAAGCAACTAAAACAAGCGTAAAAAACGATAGAACAAAGTTCTAATACTATTTATAGTAACCACAAGAAAATGGAGGCTATTTATTTACTGTCCGTCCTGCTGCCCATTCTAGAGGATTGTCCCTTTCAATACCAATGCGGAAGGAAATTTTGGAATACTGCAGCAATGAATCGGTAATGGTTCCGCTAATCCGTAATCGCGCATTATCGGCATCTATCATCTTTTTGTATTGTAACCTGAATCTAATTCAGATTAATTTGGTTATATCAGCAACCCAATGATCTCGGCACTCTCTAAGGGCGTGTTATAAATACAGCCAACTCACAATTACCCAGAATAATGATGGGAACTAATAACCGTTAATCACGAATAATCCAAAATTTCACTGTTCTTTCTTATAATTTTCATAATTTACGTAAATAATTAAATTATTATAATTTGCTCACATAGCCCTATATTATTGATTCTTTTATGGACTAATTTAGAGTTTTCATCGCCCGACCGCGGATCTTTCCAGCAGCGATATTGTCATATGTAAGGAAAACTGTTACATTTTTTTGGGTTTTAGTGACATGAAATTTTTTTTCTATTTCCTGCTTGAGTTAGAACAGAAATATACTTCCATTATCTTTCCTGTTTGAATTTTTAAAAAAGACCGCTGAAAATATCGACAAAGAGTATGCACAGATAATCCGGCAACAGATAATCGGTAGTGCTACACACACTGTTCATGTAAACTAGACCAACAGTTCAATAAAATGTCACCGGCTGTTGCATATACCTCAGGTGAATCTCATATTGTCCCACTTTGAATGATGTAAAACCCGGTCACTCTTAGTCAGGGGTGGGCAATCCTTAACACGAAAAATTTACTTCTCCGTACAATAACAGTCGTAATTTTTTTCATTTAGTCAGTTTTACCAAAACAGATTCAAATTATTATAACTTAAATTAATATTACGATATGAAATAATATTTCTTCAAAATTCTTTGTTTGACAAAAAATGATGCAACTAGAGATTTGGCAGATTTTGTCACTCACTCTCAAAACGGTCTCCCGCCCCTGTCCTAGGAGGGTCATTCCACACCAAACCGAAGAAAAAGAAAACATGACATTTTCGGATCTTCTTTAAACTCCGTCATAATGTTTATTGTGACCATAGAGGCATTTTTGCCAATTTCGAACTCGAACTGAAAGGACAACCCGCAATTTTGTAACTATTCGGACTATCGGTCTAGAAAGTGGCAATGTTGCTTCTTTAGTCTCTATGAACATTATGACCGAGTGTTAAGAAGATCCGAAAGTTTCGAGTATTTTTTGTTCGGTTTGGCGTGGAATGGCCCAGGAGGGGATCTGCGTAATATATCAGTTCGTTTTTTACGCAACTGACGTAAGGTCAAAAAAGACTACAATTATTATTATGAATTCTTTCGGAGAAATTGGGCCAAAATTGCCTCTCTTCCACCTAACCTCTGGGGATATTACGTTGTATCACTACTAATATTAAATTAATAACTATAAATAATTTACTAAAATTAGCTTAAATCTCAGCAATACTTAAAACGTGAGTAAAAGAAAAATACCAAAAACAGTATATAAAATTATGCAAATATAAACTAATACATATAAATAAATATAGCTACTTATAAAAACACTAAGATTTGGGTTGTGGGGAAAAAATCTTCAACTCAAGGTTTATGAAGAAAAACCCACCATGCGGGAAAACACCCACAAAAGAAGGGGGGCGGAAAAAAACCGCGAAAACACAGAGGTGATAAATGCACTATATATATAGGGGAAAGAGGGAGAGTAATCTGATCAATAGAAGAGGTGAATAACTAATAAGTCACATATGCTTAATATGAAATATGACAATAAAGAGAATGATATAGAGTGTAAACGTAGTTAAGGAAACTCAAGGAAAAGCTTTATTGAGAAATTCCACACTGTAGGTAGGTGGAGGTGGCAGTGGGTACGGCGCAGGATACAAATACACGTCAATGGCAACTGACATAAAATACATGTATTTTAAAATATATATTTTGTAAAATAAAGACACATTACATCATACGACGGCTTTCGCATCATCAATGATAATTAGCCATTTTACAGAAAAGCGTGCCTGTTCCGCGCATTTTGTCACTCTCGGAACGGAGGCAGATCCTAGAAAAATCGTCGCTTTTTTCTCTCTTTCCCTCTCGAGCGTTTCAAACTCAGCGTAGCGACTCCCTTTAATTATCATGCAGAAAAACGCTAAAAGGAGAACGCCTATGCCGCCTCTCCCACTCTTTATACACCCCTTAAAACAGTTTCTCCCGCCCACTCCCCCCGAGGCTCCGCGGGACAGTTGCCCTTCTCATGTGACTCCCTAAGCCCTCTGCTACCATTCCCCGCCCTTCCCTTTGTTTACCTCCTCTTCACTCATTGTTAGCGTACCTTCGAATATCATCTTTTATACGGATTTTTTTATTCGCGATGCCAATTACCATCCCTCTTCGCGACATGCTCTTCCTCGCCTCTTTGCACCACTCCCTGCTCTGCCTTTGCGATCCGCCAACTCTTTTTTCACCCCTTCTAGCATCATCTTCTTCGTTCCACGCCCCTAAGGTTGTGTAGCTTTATGCTCGTTCCGCGTGTGCGTATGTGAAATTAAATTTTCGTGTCTTTTTTTTCCCGTCGGAAAAGGCGATGCTGGTGTTCTTCCGTCGTTCAGTCGGATCGACAAATGTGTTTCATCTCAATGCGTTATCTTTCGTGTCGCGATGTTCATTGCTATTTATATAGCCTTGGCGGGGGCGGATTTAGGCCATCAGAGTTTTGTTGCGGATTTCGCTTCCAAAATTTTGAAACTGATATTTTGAAAATAAAACGTGCGACCATCTCGGCAACCTATAAACTTTGTATTTCCGAGGATAAATAGAAGTGAAAAATAGCGACACGATTAAGAATTGATCTCTTTTTTACCCAGAATACACTCCTGGTAAGTGGGAGACCTGGGTTCGAGTCCCAGTCGTGTCACCATTTTTCACTTCTGTTTATCCTTGGGTTTTAAGGAGCACGCTTCCTCGTGCTAAGTAAAAGGCCCTTCCCAAAGATTCGTTAAATTTGTATTAATTCAATTATTTGGATTCGGATTGGATGCTGAAAGTCTTCAACTTTTTCGAAAGAATGGATAAGACTACGAAGATAGTAGTAAAAATTCAGCATGGAACTGAAGTTTCGTATTACTTATACGCATATGGGCACAGATTTAGGCTATCAAATGCCCGAAGCGCGAAGGCCATATTGCGGCCCTTTTTATGTCATCGTAGTAAAAATTGCCCATTTTGAAATATAAATCACATAAAAGCATATTATCATAAAAAGAGGTCCAAACGTTATCGAAATGTGGGTGAATCGGTGTTAGGAGATAACGAAACCTTGTACGTTCCATATCAGAAGATGCTCCACAGAGGAGCAAAGTAAACTTTGAAACATATTAAATCAACTGCCTCTGAAGTATCTAAACGTAGGATGTACTTAAAAAGAGCGATTGCCTCACACGAAGGCCCCTATTGAATTTTTACCCAGAGGAGTAAAAAATAGTTAGTAAAGTTTTGGAATAATTTATATCAGTGGTAATGAGAAAGTTTCAAACTGATTATCATGCAGGAACCTTTATTTATATACTAAAAAGTCATTCGATCTTTGAAGTTTGAAATTTGAATGACACTTTGAATTGCTCAATTTCAGTTACTTATGGTGACTTGCCTTACTTCCGTTTTGTATGCTTGCATTTGTTTTATTTTGATCAGATCACCAGTCTCTCTTACATCTTCCGGCGTCTGGTAGGGGAATCATGCACCATTATTCTACTTTCCTAATCGATTACTTTTGCGTATATTTCTCGAAACAAAGGAATTCTTGATTCGGTTTGTTCCGGTATGAATTTCCCCGATTTTTCCTGCAGTATTAGAACGGCCAATGTAACAGGGAGGGCGTATAATGTTGTCTGAATCTTCTACGAGCGTACTTTCTCTGAGTTCATTAAGTAACTTTAGCCTTTGTTTAAAACTTTCATCTTCTAAAGGTTCCCATACTGTGTAAATTGCCTATCGAATCATAAAAATAATGCATACGAAAGAAATGGGAATCGCAGTACATTTCGTGGATTCAAAAAATAAGTTTATAGAGTAAGATGCCGTCACTCTCATCTGTTAAATGATTAATAGAGAACACTATTAGGACGACTATGAAGTAGGATGCCATATCATGATGGAATTTAACACATTACATGCATTACCAAATTATATCATAAATAATTCAGATTGTATCGATGACAGGTAAATATGTGTAACATGTAACATTGGATTGAGAAATATTTCGACGTTATTTTACAAGTATTCATTCTGCTTTAGAATTTGCGTATAATTTTTACAGAAAGGTTATCTTAATGTAGGACTATACGGGGGGATTGTAAAAATGATGTTATGACGCTAACGAGAATTTCTCTTTGCTCCACAATAGAAGTAGAGGGAAGCAATTTCTCATACCACATTTTTAATGGCTCCATGAGAGATATCTTCCAAACTAATTTATCTACTGCCTCTGGAATGTCATCCGCCACAGTGAGTACTACTTATGTATAGTAGGTTTTCCGTCAAACAAATTAAGCAAATATAGCGAAGCTCTTAACGAATTCTTCCACTGAGAACGCGAAGCAAACAGTAATCGGCAATGTAATCGTATTCTCAACTATTATATTACGAAGTGATAACTCTGACTTTAACGTCTTCCTCTCTTTTTCGCATATAATTTCCCCCGTCTCCGACTCTTGGCTCCCTCACAGCTCTCCGCTTTATGCCTCCTAACACAACGAGCTCATCAGCATAGAATAGATGCTAAAGAATCGGTTGAGGATAGCCACCTGCGGTTTTCTCCCCGTGAACATTTCCTCAAACCCGAATCTTTCACATATTCATATATGTCCCTATCGTGAAGCATCTCTTCCTCCTCCATACATCTCCGCCCCTCCTTTCCCCTGCAGTACTTTCATATTCCATGTTCACCGAGCATTGTTCACCCCGCGACCTTCGGGCTGGCTGTTAACCTTACTAAATATTATAATCGCTGAATAATTCTCGCACGTAATGCGAATTCCCGCGGCGATCACTCAGGTTCGTGCGAAAGAGAAAGAAGAAATTAATATTCGGCTTCCTCCCCGTTTCTCTCTTTAATTGTGTGCTCAAGGGGGATTAATGGATACTCCTCAAACCGTTATGAAGAGAATAATGTACGCGAGATGGGTGTGCGATTGCATCTCAGAACGCTCCCTCACTTCCGTATGAAACGCGGCGTTTTCCGATTAGGGAGGTGACGAATACACTTCCTCGACGTAAGTGACTGTAGGCATGGTACATACAAACTACTTTACATGTTGATTTATTCATTATCGTTTAGACTTATCATTTCAATTGCAGAATTGGAGGGATGTTCCCAGCGAAGCTACGGGAAATTACGGAAACGAGCTCACAATTACAGATCTTAGAAAATGAAAAATATAGTTTTTCCGATGAAATTTATTCTTATATTTTTCTTCGGTGTGGAATTCCACGAAGCTATCGTGTCCTCAGCTGAGTTTGATTTTAGATCTCGCGTTAATTCTTAGAAGATATTGAGTATCATTAATTCATCTTTAACATTTAGATACTAACACAAACTCTAATGAATTGATTTTTTAAACTGAAAATAGTGTTTTCCTGATGAAAATTTGATTCGTACGTTTTCCTTTGGTTATGGGATTCCACTAAGATACCACCTCTTCTGTCGTTGAATTTGAATAAAGATCTTGGTTTAACAGTTGGAAACTAATCTTTTAGCATTTCTCTATCATTCACCTGTTTAATATTAGTGGCCTGTAAGTAAGTTGGAAAAACCTGTAGATAGTTTGGCCTGACCGCAGTTTACATCTTAAAGTATTTCGTGATAATTCTAATTATCACAGAAAATGTGTAGTCCTCTCCTAGAATCTAGCCTTAAACTGGATAACTTATCGTATGATTCAGATGTATAGTCGCATTTTCTTAAGTTAAAAATTAATCTTACGGAAGTATTTTGAGCTCGATATAGCTTGATTGTTAGTTCGCAGGCTAAATCTTGATAGACAATGTATTCGTAACCGTGGTGAAGCATGCTTGGTGAATTCTTTAGTTGAGCTTCCAGGGATGAGGGGAGAAAATATCCTAATCGCCTGAGATTTTGAAGGGACGATTATAATTTCTTGCAAATTTGTATAGCTTGTCCCAAGGATTGTAGATTTTCGGTTATACGATATAAAGACCAAGATTATTTATTGAATTGCATAAAGCGATTTGAAATCCGTCCAGGGTAGGCTTTCGAGTGTCGTTAATATTTAGGTAATTCAAAATTTTGGGATTGCCAAATGTGATTGCTTGTGACTTAGAGGGGTTAACGACAAGGAAATTATTTTACTCCATTTGCTAATTAGAGCTGGATCTTTTTTTACCAAATACATTGACCGAGGGTACTTTGCTCTTCTTGAATCTTACTAGATCTGTAAATCATCAGCATATAAATGATACAGTATCTGATTACTTGAGAACAGTCATTGATGTATAGGAAAAATAAGAAATGACCAGGTATAGATCCTTGGGGAAGACCGCGATCAACGTGAACATGCCTAGAAAGAACCTAGAGATATTCCTTCATGCTGACGAAGATTCATTGAAAACGGATTAGTTGATGACTTATTGTTAGAGAAACCCATAACACGTAGTTTGGCAGTCAAGATGCCTGCATCAGCAGACTCCAATATTTTACTAAAATCAAAAAGAATTAAGATCGTTAATTCTTAATAAAAGAATGAGGTTGTTATTTTTTTACTATCGATGTATCTTCAAATATCATCAGTGACTTCACCAAAGAAGTAGCTGTTCTGTGATTAGCGGAACACCGATTGTTAGGGTCATGAATAAAGGTTGTAAACTAGTTTCTCTAAGACTTTACATAGTACTGGAAGGAAGCTGATTGGACGACGATCAATCTGATTAAATCTGGGATATTTAGATATTGGTCATATTAGGGTGCACTTCCACGGCTTAGGGAACTTTCCTTGAAGGAGGGAATATTCGTAGATTAATTCGGTTAATGTTGATAAATGATAGTGATTGAAATTTCCTAATGGTATTTTTTACACTCTACAGCTACTTCGAAGAAAATAAATTCCCGCTTCCTAGAGTAATTGGGATTGCTGTTACTTATAATTTTGCATTGAAGATCGCGTTTTATAAAAATTCCTGACTCCTGTTTATTAAAATTCCTAAAAAAGAATGGTTCATCTCAGATATTCATCCAAATTTTGTGTTGTGTAACTTTTGATTTTAGAAGGTATCGATGTATAGCAAAATATTAATTGTTTACACTTGAGCTATCTGCCGTGTGTATCCTTGAAGAGCAACTCGAAAAAAATCACGAAACGTAACAAATGAAAGAAATCTCTCGTTAGCCGAGAAATCTGCGATTCGAAACTCCCCCAAACGATTCCGTGTAAAAAATATCCCGAGCGCACGTTTCTCGAGATGCAGTGGGCATGACGCATCCTACGTTACATATGATGCTCACCAGCATGAATTTGGGAAGAACACCGGAGACACATTTAGCATTACAGTCACGCTTTCGCGGGAAGTTTAAGCGACAATCCAACTACAAGAAAGATAAGATTTAGAATAGAAAAGAAGCGTTTGGTTACGGATGAACGGTTAAAAGTAAAGAAACGAGATACTTCGTTCATCGATGTGAGACCAAAATGAATGCACAGGAGTTTGTCAGAATACTTTTATCGCGTTCTTAAGACCTTTTTAGAATGCTTCCACTCATTCCTAAATCAACGTCGAGCAACCACAGGCTGCAGAGATACGGCGATCTTCTCATTTTCATCCATGACGTTTTAATTGTCTTGGTTTAATTGTTAATATGACTTTATTTGGGAATCGCTGTATTAATAACGAAAAGAACTCGGCGAAGAAGATGGTGGCGCGATGGATGAATAACCTGTAGCAGTGTTTTATACTGTTCAACGTGAAAGAATTTTCTCGGTGAATGTTTTGGTTCACATTTTAATTTGTCATTTTTGATGGGCTAGGTGTTTAAGAGAAGTATGCTTGGTAAAATTTTTATACAGTCACTAAAACTCTAAATACAGAATAGGTTTGATAGAATTTGTTACTTTTCAGTCTTAGTATCGCCTGAATAGAGAGCTTTGTTATCACAGGAAAAAATATATTTCAGGTACTTGCTATTATTTTAACTTAAGTTATAAAGTACGAGTGAATTATATTCCCCAAAACCTAGTAACAATGAGACGCATTATTTTATTTAATTTGATTATCGTAAAATGAAATGTACTTGTATATACTGCATCAATTTCGTAATGCAAAAAGAACAAGTTGAATACAAATATTCCAAGACGTAATATTGCCTATTTGGATCTCAGTAGGGCGTAAACTATATTTTTGTTGTTGCCATTAGGTAAATTCAATAGATAAAGGAATCCCATTTCATCATATACACTTCTTGTTCGTTCTGCGAAAAATTTCCTCGTTTTATTCTCTTTAAGTCACAGCCTTCCATATTCTGCTGCGAAGATGCGAAGAAAATCATTAAAATTTAAAATATTAGGACTTATTATCCAACATTCTCGAGTCGAGGAAATTTTATCACTTCAAAATTCATTTTTTAACTCAAGATACATGATATTTTTATCTATTTAATTGAGAGTACTAACACACATCTCTTACTTATGGTTTTTCCGCAATGACTCACTTCCCAGAATTTAACTTGCGCTTCTCTTAAACATGTGAGACTACCCAAAGCTGTGAATCATTTAGCCAAGTTGCATTTTTATATAATTCTTGAACATTCAGTAATATTTTCTCGTGCAAAAAAAATTGTCGGAAGAGGGTTTATTTTTATTCAATGTTTATTTTTGCAAGCGATTTCCGAATTATGAAAATGCATGTCGTAGCGTAATTTCGTAGCTACTCTGTCTGTGTCGAATCTTTCAATTACCGTACGTCATAATGAAAGCTCCTAAATAAATTCTTATAGGTGTATCTTTTTTACAATTTATTAAAGTTCATCCTATACATTTGCAGCGTGACCTGTGTTAAATTTATTTTCTTCAGCGTGTCACACACTTCCTTCGCTTAATTTACGTATTTCGATTTACGATTGCTGTTCATAATTATTTTTAAGGGACCATGGGATTGTGATGACAAGGTTTACCAAAATAAATATAGAATCACTGTTGCTCTCTAAGTGATGTTCTCTTTGCTTATCAGACCATCCCTAGTTTTGAATGAAACTTACTGAGAAACACTGTATTCACAATGTTAGATTTCCGTTTACCCCCAACCAGATCGCTGTCTGTACACGAGGATGTCGATTTCGCGTTATCTCTAGGTGCCAATTTTTAACAACCGTGGTTCGCGTTTTATGTAAAGTTCGATTTTAGTTCTTCCTTTGTAAACGGCTCATAAGACGTTTAAAATGCTCCTAAGGCCGTTTCGTCAGTTGTTCGTGTCTTCTCGCTGAGACCAAGTCTGGAAACAAGGGAAAGGAAACGGATTAACCAGCCTTCTAAGAATCAGCTAATGTGCATTTCAACAGACAAGCTATCATATTCCACGGTCTATGCATTCTCAAATAGTTATGCAAACTCTTTCTTTTCTTTCTCGAAGAAGTCCTCGGATCGAAATGTATCAGGCAGCAATAATTCACGTCAAGCGACTAGAATGCTACGATTATCCCACATTCTTGGGAATCCAATTAGAGAATCCTATATTATGGAAATGGACTCTCAGTTCCTTCGATTCATTAAAAATACTCCGGAGACGTTAAAGACCTGATCGCGGTAGCGCTCTTGTCCCGGAAACCAAAGTCGTCCCATTACGGGTAGCAGATTGACCTTTTAGATACCCGCGGGGCGGTTTCTTTTTAATTTAAGATAGGAGGAACGAACTGTTTCCTGGTCAAAGGCACAAAAATAAATGTTCGGTGAGCTCTCCACTTAGCCTTTTTGTAAAGTTTCGGGTCAAACGTGCGAGTGAATTTCGTCGCAACTTCCTCGGATCCGCGGGTTCTTCCATCGGAATGTTAGGGATGAAATGTTTTTGATACGGGTTGCTTTGATAAAGGACCAGGTGGGGGTTTTAATTTCTATTTGAATCGCAATCAGGTTTTTAATACGTTTTAACCCACTTTCCCGAAAGATGGGAAAGTAGGCTCATGATATGAGCTATTCATACGCTTGAACCCAGACCAGCTTGCAGAAATTGTTCGGAGCTGTGTGCATTGAGCCTGTGATGGGATTTTTGGCTATTATCCTCTTTGAATTTTGTCTAATTAAGTACGTCTAAGTTTCGAATACCTAAATGAATAGGGTTATTCTTTTCAATTTTTATTTCTTAGGCCAAAATGCTTTCCTCATCGCCATGCAGAGACTCCTAGTTTATCCATCTATACAGCCAATGTACTTTATCCTTAAATGTGTCATATGCTGCAAAAATTTTACACATACGCATATACACATTAGTGTTCTACCTTTCGGTAGGTTCATGTGCCTTAATATTCCCTCCTCAGTGCCACTTCTTTCGCTTTCTTGTTATTTACCCCGCAATTTATGTCATATAACATCTTTTGTCTTTGTCTTCCCTTTTTCTTTTTTCCTAGTATCCTACTCTCAAATAATGAAAGTGAAAAAGAACCCAATCAAAGGAAGGGTGAAGCTGAAGAGAGGAAACCAGAATAACGATTCTGATGATGTAAACAATTTATAGATAAGGAGGACGGTTGATTGCAGCGATTTTACATAAGGACTGGAAAATCCGCCTTATAAACGGTTAGCAGAGCGTCTTAAGCGGCATTTTTACCATGTGTTTCGAGTGATTTGGAATTTGAGAAAAGCGCAAATTGAGCGGGGTAGCGTCTACATCGGTAGCGTTTCGATCGGCTTTTACTTTAAGTAGAAAACAGGGATCATAAGTATTATTTTGTATCAAGCGCAAGGTTTTAGGAAAAACTGCAATTTACTTAAAATTCCTAAATAACCTTTAAGGAGGAATTTCTTCGTTTAGCTCCGTTTCCCCCATTTCAGATCCGACTTTCACCTTCGCTTTTCCCATTTCGGAGAATCCATCTTTCCAGCGAATCATTTAAGTGCATTCCGAACGCGGAAGTGAAGCATGAGGCTAATTTAAGGGCGCACATGAATAAGGCACGCCGCGTTCGCGTTTTAGCATCCCTAATCCCTGGGATCGTCGAAATTTAAATTGTTAAAAATACCCTTTTTGGCACGAGGAAAGCAACCACCCCACGTCATAGGGGAGACATTGCCAAATTACTCTGCCGCTCGTATGTGAGAGAAAGGGTGGAATTCTTAGAGTGCATTCCCCTCCCTCTTCCGGCTGCCAATGGCATGATCGACCATTCCGCCAGACGTGCACAGGTGGGCGCACACAAGAGTGACGCAGTCACGGGGCAGGGCGTGTCGTGCCCACCATTTTCATCCCCCTCGAGGTCACGCCGGGACCTTGACCCACCCGTCCCATCCCCTGCTGCTGAAACCAGGCGTGCGTAGACCTAAGGCCTTCACCCTTGCGTGGCACAAAAAGTGGCTCTTTCATTTCGCCATCTTGTAAAAAAGAACTCTTTTGCCATACCCCCGCCCTTCAGGAGGCGAATGTTCGCCCACCATTCTTGCTTCTTGGGGGTCGATGGTGGGTGTGAATTGGGACCGGAAGGGAGGCTGAGAAACGGGGTTCATTTATCCGGGTTGTAGCGAAGTAGAATGGGATTGAACGTATTTTTTTGTCTGGAGAGATGCGAGAGCCCGAGAGCCGTATCACTGGTATCCCTCTCAGATAAAAGGTTTCTGCTGTAATTTTCTCAGTTCGAGAGAGTAGGTACATGCTTTACGATGTGCTCGGTATCGATAGCGTAAAGAATGCAATGAAAAGTATTTACATGAATATCAGAATTACATTTTGCATAGATAAATTCTATAATGTAAATGGTATCACGATATACAACTTATTGATATCCACATTTTTTTAGATTTTACTAACAAGGCAACACTAGATTAAGCTATCACGGACGCCGTAACGTATGGATAATGTTTCATCACTTTGTTGAGATCTGAGAACAAATGTGGTATAGCAGTCTGTGTTTAAACGTTTTCACGATAACATCACCAAAAACTCAAATAATGGAGGGGGGAATATTTTTTATCAGCAGAATCACCATTGTACTACATTTTCCTAAATATGTTTGTTAACTCCTGAAAAAGAATTTCATTTTTCGTAAAATCTCGTGTCTGGGAAAAAGTTGCTCAATGTCTCGGTCATATTAGTTCACTTTATAACTATATGTATATAGTAAATATGCTTAGAAAATGAGTAACTTTATTAGAAAGCAAAATAAAAAAATATTCCAATGATAGAACATATTAGAAAGGATTACAAATTGAAATATTTTCGAAGAATAATACAAACATATTTTCATTAATGCTTGGACTAATTGATTGAAGAAGTGTACATTTTTGGATTGATATATACCATTCCATTTTTTTAATTTTGGAAAATTATGATTTTCATGACCTGGCCGGACTTAATTACTTTGGATTGTGTGAAGTTCTTATGCGTGCGAATGGAATAAAAAAAAGGATGCTGTGTTTGATTACATCGAAATTCATGGTATTTTAACGCAAAATTCTTTGTGAATATACAGTTAATCAGGATTTATCTCTAAGAGAAAGGACTAATTTCTAGAAAGATAAGAATTATACATAGTTCAAAATGCAGGGCTTCGTAATCTGTAAGTCACACATCGAGAACGCATATAAGGTTCAAGGGATGGAGTTCCTTAATTTTACCATTAAAGCTTGTAAACATTTATGACGAGCAAAAGGCATTTTGATATGCTAACATTGGTTTCAGTACCACAGATTTCAATTTTAACTACACCGCGGAAAATGAAATACTCAAGAATTCATTTTGTTTTAGTGCCTTCGGCGTGTTTATTTACGAAACAAGCAGCGCCAGAAATTCCGACATCGCCAAACAGTGTGCAATAAAGGGAAATATCTTTCATAGATAATTCAAAAATGTAGCCGCGATATGTAATTGCTTCTGCGAGCAAACAAAGCTCGTACTGACCAACTATGGAATCATCCTCGAGTCTTCCATATCTTTAACTGCCCTTAATTCCTTTTTCGCTGAATTCATCGAATATTTACTCAGCTGATCGGCTAAGGGTATCAATTGTGAAACAATAATTTCCTCCGCACTATTCCGAAGTATTCGATGTGACATTTCTCCTCGGCTTCCCTCCCCCAAACTTCTTCTCTCTCCCCCTCATTCCTACTCCCCCTCCACCCTCCGGACCACCCCCTTCCTCCCCCAAGCCATGCCAACCCACCCCCGTCGCTCCACTCCCTATTCTGTATTCGTCTGAGGTCTCCAGGTAACGCGTCCTCATGCGTACACGGAGAGGCAATCTATTCCTTTCCGGCACACAACATCCTTCACTCTCTACCTCTTACGGATGCCAACATAAGAGGGTACATTACAAGTATGCGGACTGCGAGAAAGGGTATAAAGAGAGTCTGTTTCTGGAGGAGAGACGGAGAAAGTTGAGGGTTACTGATGGAGGAAAGGGGAATGGAGCGAAAATGGAGGTGCTGAGTGACTTAGGGAGGAGGTGTTAGGTAGGGTTGGATGTACACAAGGAGAAAGCAAGAATTGTGGACTGGGCTTCCCTTGAAGAGTCCCTTTAACGTTAGTTGTCTTAGATATTAATATCCCTTTGCGAGTCAATTGTTCATTTTCCTTTTTTACTTTAACCATTAAAAGTGATGAGTCGTGAAAAGATTTGACTGATTCCTCTCTGGCTAAGAAAGAAGAATTAAACGGCAGTAATAGAAGCTAGGGGCGGATCTGGAAACACCCAAGGGGGGAAGGGGATGGTTTTAACTAATACCTTACGTACCCTTCTTAAAATGACTGAAAGATTACTGTTTGGATATTAGATGATTATGTTGGAAATATTATCAAATCATGCAAAAGTCATCATTATGATTCTCCTTAGTCAGATAGTGGCTCATAGGAGGTGCTGGTTACGTTGACTAGAGCGGATGAAATTAATTAAAAAAGGATGAACGAGTCAATTAAAATTTTAAAGTACTCAACTTTTCTTCATTATAGTTCTTCAACATGGTATCTAATCCTGATCAAAATACATTAAGTATATAAATTTGTCAATAGTTTGTTTGCACAAAATTGCATATTTAAGAGGAATAATTGCCATATTAATGCCAACGCCAATAACTAATATTATTGCCATATTTACATGGAATTTCACCAAGTGATGCCTGAAATTATTGAGTTTATTAAATATCCTAAACTGTCAAATAGATCATTAAATATATTATAGATTTAGGTAATCTTCATTTAATAATTTTTAACAATTCCATTTGTTACTATACGCCTTAATTTTCTCATATTTTGCTATTAAAATTACACATCTACGAGATTAATCCAGTTGATATGAAGTTATCGTACAACACTTACTAAAAGTCTGTTGTCTGTAGCAACAGTTTTTCATTACGCAATCATTTCAGAAAGGTTTAGTATCTTTAACTACCATTAGGCGACGTTATATTTCTTAAAAAGATATCATAATTGTGAAAGTTTGTTCTTTGGAATTTCTAGCAAAGATTTAGCTCAAAATTATGATTAAGAAAATTGGCGTAAGCCCATAACACAGTAGAGTCAACTTCAAATTAAGTTCATTTTTTAAACTCAGTTGCCAAACTAGAAAATCATTTCGTCAATCTGTGCGTTGGAATTGTAATACATTAATACAATAAATATGTAATTATGCACTTTGAAAGTATAGAAGTATAGAAAATATACATGAAAAATGACTAAACTCAGTGTTTAGCGATTTTTCCGACCTAATAATTGTGTGAAACTCTGCGCGGGATTTCACACGTTTTCATTAAACAGTTGATTGACATGAGGCAATCGAATGACAATCATAAACTCTACACAAAATGATAGTATAACCGCATACACTAAATGTAGCAAAGGCTATTATGTAAAACACGAGATAGGGATTACAGTAGAATGGAGAAGGAAAGGAATGACTGAAAGGACAAAATGTAAGTGGAAGGCAAAAAAAGAGGAAAAACGTTGAAGTAAAAGGAAGAAAAAAAATAGCATTGGTCTAGTCAGACTCGATTTAATAACGGGAAAAAGGAGTCACAATTATTTATTTCCCGCTCTGTTTTTTTTACGATTGTTAAAGATTCTCCTTCCCGACGAGTCAAGTTATAATCTAGCGAGAGGACAGGTTATCTTGCAAAACTTTAATATGGATTTATTCAAAGCGGGTGTAATTTGGCACATGTATTGGTCAACACAGTGGATGATGGATGGAGTCCTCCTCGTTTCAGTCATTTTTTTAAGGAGCGAGATGTTAATGGGATGTATGATGTATAGGAGAAACGATAGGAAATGAGCATTATTAATTCCTCGTGCTGAAAAAATGGGACGAAACACTCAACGAACCTTTTAGGGGTTTTTTATAACGGCTCACCTCTCTTTAGATATGAAAGATAGCGATTCTTGCTTTTAATGATAAAAGTCGAATTTTTTTCGGTGTAAACTATACTCAATTAATTTTAATGGACCTTCTCATTTCTTTCTAACTATGCTTCTTGTATTAGTTGATGTCGAATCTCTTTTAAGGAGTAAAGTATTGATAAATTATCTCTGAAAACGCATTGGTTTGTAATTTGTACTAAAGTGCCTCTATGCAGAATATGCTGTAATTTTTACGAGGGTTCATTCACTTACTTCTCAATGATGACGATGGAAGTCAATGTTATATTCTTTTTCCCGACTATAATCTTTTGTAGATAATAAAGAAGACACATTTTTATTGATACAAATACTTTTCTTTTGTTTCATAGACTCGTTTCGCAATTTAGTTATTTAAATCTGACTAAAGAATTTGTTTCATTGCGTTTAGATATGATCTTTAATTAATAAAGAAAATTCCAGAATAAGAAAGAAATAGAGCTGAATTCCCGTGTGTAATATTATTCAGTTTCATTTTTCTACACTTCTGTATTACAATTTGATCCGAATTAAATAATTATAAATTTTTATTGTCGACTTATTGTTTCATAAAAAATTTGCTTGGCAACATAATTTTCTATGACCCAAGTCATCTTTCTCTATTTTATATTATGTTTCATTACTAAAACTGACAAATTATCTAAAATATATTCAGATGAAGTTTTAACTTAAAAAAATAAGATACATTTTCATTCTCTAGATCTCATATTTAAAAATATTTTTATGAATCGAATCCTCACAAATCCTGTAGATTTTGCATTATACAGTGCGGTGCGGATGTTTCCTTTGTTTCTTTAATATTGTATGTTTAACGGATTAAAATAATTTACTTTAAGCGTAGACTAACTAAGTATATTCCGCAGAGAGTAATTTAATGTAGATTAGTTCATAATACCTCCTTGTCGTGTTAGTGTGGTGATTGTGAAACATTGTAACATTCCTCGAATTATTGGCTCAGACGAGGAAACTAATTTCTTCCGTAAGTGAGGTCTCAATTTTATATTATTTAAAACACATTCTTAACAAAATTGAATCCCTAAAAATCAAGACATGAGGATTTGAATTTTATGATAACATTAGTTACTCGAATGAAATTTTAATAGAATTAAACACTCCTCTGATATTTCCCGCAACCAAAAATGTTATAGAATAGAATTTTTTTAGAGAGATGTAAATGGTCTCATTCTATAAAAAGTGAGACAGAAAGAGATATAAATATCATTTCAGTTAAAAAGAATTAGATGATAGCTTCAGTATTTCCGTTTTTTTACATATTTCACTCAGCTACAGTTTTGTATTCTTCTCATTCCTTTTACGTTTTGCCTAATTCACTCTTAATTTTCTTACCTTTCCACCCTCTGACTTTTTATACCTCGGACGCTATGGCGCGAACTTCTGTCTCTGTCCTTTTGAATTCCTAGAACCAGTCATAACATCTAAAAAAGGGCAGTCCGCAATGGCTAAAAGAGAAATCGCCTCTCCTCCTACGTCTTGGAAAGCGGAGAAGGGCGGGATTTGAATGGCTTTGCTAAGTTCAGCAAAAAAGAAAGCAGAGAGTGGGAGATAGGACACAATTGGCGATGGAGGACAAATTACTTTCCCTCTAATTAAAAAAAGAATGGCAATTTGTAAGGATTCAGGCGGGGTATAAATATAGAATTTTCAATCGACCTAATTTTATGTGTTTCCGTTAACAATGCAAAAAGTTAACAGAATTAGGCGAAATATCTCAAATCTCCTTAATGGATTTGTGAATGAATGAATTTTTTTTGAATTTAGTTAATGTTGAGGAAAACGTACAATTTTTTCTCATTCTTCCATTTGCCAAAATTTCCTTGTAATTAGCAGAATAAATGGCGACAACAGTCTTTGCTTCCTTAGTAATCATGAACGACAATTTCCCACTGAAGACTTAAATTTGCCAACACACTTCTCATTCGCGAATGTAAATGAGAAATAAAGGATTGATGCTGATGAAAAACTGAATATGCACTTTCACACGTCGTAAATCTTTCGTACGGAAGTTAAGCCATCAAAGTTAGCTTGAATTCATCAACGTGAAGGATCGACTTCGCCTTGTATGCTTTTCAAAATTGATAACGTCAGCTGCTGTTTTCTAAGTACATCATTCAGTGCGTAAAAATAATGTATGAAGCCTATAAATTTTCCTTGAAGAACAATCTGGGAGATCTGCTTGACGCATAAATTCTTCGAAACTCGGGTGGATTAAATCTCAATAAGCCAATGTTTAATCAAGTTCTGGTGTCGATTAGTAGAAATGCATCAACCCATAAGCATGGAGGATATCAAGCATGAAGTTACCTAATCCTTACCAAAGAAAGTAAATATTGCATTTAATTGCTCAACGTATAAATATAATATAAAATAACTCCACCTGCATTACACCTTGCATATTAACTTTCAATCGTTGAGTTTTCCATGTAAATTTACTTATAGCTAACATCTTAATTTATACTGTTAGAATTGCTAATTTTGGCGCAGGTGTCAATATTCTTCCAAATTACTTAAAGCTCAGGTTAGAATTGGAAATATGAATTTTTCGTTAAGCGTTGTTGATTTATTTAAAATGAAAGTACCCTTTTTACTATTTACCAAATTCTAATTAAATAAAAATAATTTTCTACAGGTTCAGTTTTTACATTTCGTGCGGACAGAATTTTAAGCAAATTTCACATTTCTTGGATGGTTAGTTTCTAAAATACGTCTCAGAATTTTACCCGTTCAGTTTCGGTCGCTGAATGTGGAGTAAGAGGAAAATGATGTAGCGGGTATTGGACTCTTCCTTATTTATAATGAGAATACAGAAAGTTTGGGTTCTTCATAAATCAATCGGAGGAAAGAGTTGGAATTTTACAAAAATCCTCTCGTATTTAGTTTTAGGAATGGAATGTTAATTGACCGAATAAAGCTGAAAAAAGAGAACTAGGAACGATAAGTGAACCAATGGATCAAAGAATTCCATACCAAAAACAAAACATTTGAATTCACTTTGTCACTGAAATTAAATTTAAATCTTTCCCTCGCGAAGTAATTAAAATTATAATTTGGATTTCAGAACAAATTTGGAATATTAGGGCTTGACTATCTAGACTGATTAAGCATATTCCGTAGATAGTGGCTTACTTGTAATTATATCTCCCTGTTGATTTACATTGACAGTCTTAACAAAATTGTGATATTCCTCGAATAAATGACAAGGCTTCAGAAGCTCCAGAGTAGATTAATTCCAATTTTTTGCCATATAGAAATCCACTTTTAGTATCAACGTTTTATCTCTGCTATAATTCTAGTATATATAGCATTTTAGAAGGTATAGATATAGGAAATATAGTACAAAATATTTCGTACCATCCTAGACGACATGTCGTCTGATGGTACGAACACTCATCTGATATTTTTTTGAGGCTCTGACTGAATTCAATGAATCTTCGACTTCTCTTCCAGGCAAAATCGTGAAAATAGTCAGATGTCTTATGTCATTTAAAAGAATCATTTCAATATCTTAATTGAAAGCGATATTACTTTAATTAACGCATAATTCAATGCAACGGCTAAATTATTTCTTTCTATTCTTACTTCACACTTCATGTCTTATATATATTATATGATAGACTTGCATCAGATGATAACCATAACTATATAGAATACATACATAACTTCCTACAAATGATTAAACTAAATGAAACTTATACCCGCTGAGCCAGCCGTAAATTTGCTCTAAAATTTTCACTTATCGGTACTAAAAATCATTTATCAGTCCTTAGTTATAATTAAAGCACGGCTTCGTTAATTATAATTAATAGGAAACCTCTCAGGTTCATCAAGGTTCTCAACTTCGAGGTATTTCTGTATTTGGTCTCTGTGACAAAATTTACATTACATTTTGCGCTTCTTTATGAAATACAAACTACCAAAAATGTCCTCTTCTCCAGCTTCTCAGGATTTGTGATCTCTACCTACGAATTTAGGTATTAGAATCGTTTAATAGACTGATTTACGTCAGAAGTTACCCGGAAATTAAAATCATGAATTTGTTCCAAAATATTTCAACGAATTTTTATAATTTATTATCTTTCATTTGCTGTATTCAGCATCCTAATTCCATAAAAGGGCAAATTCTCATTTCTTCCAATTGTCATGAGACGAAAAGGTATTCAAAGACAGCAAAAAGGCATTTTAACAATGGGAAATATTTGCATGTTAAATGCAGACAGGGAGTATTAAAAGAAAATTAACAATTCGCGAATTTAACTGCCGCGAGATTATTTATTCTTAAAAATATTCGCATCATATATATGAATTGCTTATGCGAGAGATTTTGTCCTTAAGAGAGAGAGTTATTGATATAAGTTGTAAAGAGTTTTTTTATGGTGAATATCTCTAATTCAATAAATTTTTCTATCCAATACGTAAAAATAAGGCGAAATATATCGGATTTTCTTGTACTTCCACATTGTGAAATAGCTAATCATTAACTAATAACAGGACGTTGATATAAATTTATGGACATGGTTTAGAACAAGTGACTCTACAACAGTACACAGCAACGATATAATTGTGAAAAAGTAAGATATCAGTCATTAAAATTAAGGTAATTCAATGAACTATCACGGTCGTTCTCCCGGTGTTTTTTTATTTCCCTGTTCAAACATATTGGAACTAACAAACTCAGTTTTCCGCGACGTTCTATTTATCACGTAAGCTGTGACTTGGAATATATAAGATTAGGAAACTTCTCCTTAGAACGTAATTTATTAAAATTTTTATCCGGGATGGTTACTCAAAATTTCAAGCCGTTTTTAAAGTTATTAAGAATCGTCAGGCATAATTATTTTGTAAAGCTTTGACATCATTTCCTTCTCCGAATCGGTCAGGGCGGAGTTCTTTCTTTTCTGAACATTCTCACGCAATTGCGGGTGACTTTATTCTGATCGATTAGAGTTTGAAGCTCCCAATCCATTAACTATCTTCGAAGTCTAAGCACCAAGCCGAGATTAATGGCACATTTGGGATCGCTTTCGCATGAATCCTCTCATCGGACGGCGGAAGAATAAATTTCGAGACTGGACGCATTAATTCTAATGCGAGTGTCAATGCCTTGCCCAAAGAAACGACTTTCATGGGCGTGGCGAAGTTATCTCCACCCTGCGGATGTAAAGCAAAGCTTAGTTCGCCGCATTTTTTGTGGAACAAAAAAAAATGCGCTCCGCGATCTTCATTTTTTCTCCGTTCGCTCGCGGGAGAACCAACAATTTCGACGTCGAGCCATTATCGCAAATGATACGTTCGTAGGTGTAAGCACGGAAGGCAATGAAGAATACCCGACGCTTTCAAGGGTGTGAATAAACACGATGCAAGTAGGGCCGTAAATAAGGCAACTTCCTATTTCATCGGGCGCGGTAATAAACGGTCTCTTAAGATATGGCTTCCGTGTCGTCTATGAGTTTCGGAATGTGATTTGCTTGTCCAATACTCCGATGATTCACCGCTTCTCCATCTTGGGTCGGCGAGATGGTCCCACGTGTGTGTGCGCATTTATCATGGTTCTCGACTTTGAGGACATTCAGCGAAGATGTTTAAAGTACAGTGAACTCTCGATTATCCGGGCTAACGATGGAGGTCGGATACACCACTAATCGGAAGATATGGATAATCCAAACTTTCACATTCTATTTCTTAAAATGTTCATAATTTGCGCTAATGTACAATTTCGATCTTTTCATGGACTCATTGATAATTTTATTCACAAGACCGCATGTCGTTTCAGAAGCGATAAGGTTTTTGCTGTCTTAAAGTTTTGAGAAAAGTATCATGGCTAACTCAAGACGAGAAAGGAATATCCGTGCAGTTGATTTAATCGAAGAATTGAAATCAATAAAAGATTTTCTGGTACCAAGAATAAATCCTCTTCAAGTTTTGGAATACATATTTACTAGAGATTTAATTGGTCTTTCCTAATTTTTAAATAGTTTTGGGTGTTTTATCGACACTTACGGAGACTGTTGCTGCTGACATATTCAAAATAATGTCAACTATTTACTTATAATGACGGTTCACTATATCAATATACGGAATATGCATAATTGAGTGTTACTGATGTCTTTTAACCAAAGTAAGCCGGGAAACGAAGTCATAAAACAATGGTTTGTCAAAGTCTTATAAAAAAATGTTACCTGCAAATCAAGGTATGTATGGATTTAGTATTTAATTATATGGGGCGGCAAATTATGTTCGCACCCGGGCGGCAGACAGGCTGGGCGCGGTTCAGATATGGATAATCTGCAAATCGGACAATCGAGTTTTTAACTGTATTAATGAATAACGTTCACCGTCCTTCGAACGACTAAGACTGTAAGATCAAAAATGGCACTCTTCATCAGGTGCATTATCACCTGATATTATTGTAGACATTTTCAGACACTGAGTTCGTAATTAACATTCCATTTAAAACTTCTCAGAGAATAAACCTAAGAGAGCAATTTGGAAAGAGCTTATCTAGGTTGAAATTTGCTTATTTAATACATTTAGTTTTGAAAGGAAATTAAGTGTTTAGCGAGTTATTAAAGCATCGTAGCTGAAACGTCACGGTTTTATACAGGTCTGGATATATGCTTTTATAAATGTATTAAAATTTTGAACTCGCGTCCTCTAACTTGAGTCGCAAAATTGAAATATAATGCCTTCAACTAATCATTTAAAGAATTTCACTGACCTCCTATTTTGGAGAATGGAGAGTCATTGTACACTCTAAGTTCTCATGTAAGTGGAAACTCTTTATATAAAAAGAATAACCGTAACTCTGAAAGGTATTCTTCTTCTTCCAGGTAACTAATATATCAATCTGTCCAAATATGGCAGTCGCTCGGCCATTACACGAGTTGAGATTTAATTATGAAGTCATGAATTTAAGAGTTTATCAGTCCTGACCTTGAAATTATGGATCTTCAAGCTAATTAACCTCGAGAAGTAAATTATTATCTTGTAGTAAATAATTTTTCGTCATTTTCGTGAGCGTCTAATAATTTCAAATTTTAAAGGAAGGACAGTTTAATACCTCAAAAGCTGCATTGGTTACTTGTATGTAAATATCGTAAAAACTTCAGAGAGAAATGTTTATCTTCATTGACAATTTACTGTCTCTAGGTCGAATTAACAGCACTTCATAAAAAACATCAATATACCTATGTATGACGTCTTCTAACAACCTTTTTTCTCAGAAAATTGACATTTAGAATAAATTTAGAAAATAAATTACCAGTATACGCCAATGAAAGCATGCTTGAGGCTTCGTACGTAATCTTGTTCTTTTCTGATGAAAATTCGCTTGTCACATCTAAATCCGTATGAAACATTTTTTCTTAAGTAATAAATATCTTAAATCTCGTTTAATACTTATTCTTTCGGAGCTGGAATCATAAAACGAATGCCTCGCTGGTAGTCCTACCAATTACCACTCAGAATCCGAGAACATTTCATATACTCTTCAATTCTTTTCTCTGAGTTTAAATGATGGGACACGTGTTAATTTTGAACGAAACAGGTGTGCAATGGAAGCGGAGAACAAACTGCAGAGAGAGATAACGGAGCGAAGTAATTTATTTCAAGCGGTAAAATAACTTACAAGTGGCGCGACGGGCTTAAATAAGACAGTATTAATAGTATATTATAAATTTCGAAGGCTTCAGAGGGCAATCGGAGGAAGAGGTACGGTGAGGATGTACTGAATGCTTAACCTAACGGGCCAAATGTCTAAGAACACAGAAAGAGAGATGATTGAAGATCTTTAAGAGTTGAATTTCCCCTAGAACATTATCTCCTGCCCACGCACATGCTGTATTTGGCGCTTTTATCAGTTGTTGTTCGGATCGTATTCGAGTTGATTAAAACATATTACAAGAAAATTATTTTTGTGAATGTGATTGGAGAAAATTTGTGTTGTCTGCGATAATGAAAGAGATGACGCTTCTATTTGATGTATAATAAAAAAAATGAATTTCATGAAAGGTTATAAATCAAGCGATATGCGGGATTTATAAATAGAAAATGAGTGGCCACATTTAATTACAAACCAGAAGATGAATCAGGTGTTCATCAGGGCAGTGTTCTAGAGCCGATTTTGTTTCTATTTTAACGACTTACTTAGACCATGCAAATATCAAGAATATCGAGGATACTCTCACACACGGAAACATTGCGTAAGAAGTTACTAGAAGTATCTTCTAGAATATCAAGATGGTGGATAGATTGTCAACATGAATAACTTGATTGTAATTTGGGTTAACAAGGGGATGAGGGAGGATGCCCATCGAAAGTCGAATAAATTGTTTATTTTTCTCTAATTCGATCTAGACTCGCATACTGCTGCCCGATTTGGAATGCATATGAGGTAGGATTAGTCTCACAAGGAGCACACCAGGTTTTTGCCACGCAGATTTACACGAAACTTTTAGGACACATTCCTTGCACAAAATGAACAGACATATGTCCAGCCGTTCAACTCAATGGGCCTTCGTTTATGCAAAATTTGCAACTGAAAATCGAAGAAAGCAACCACGCAACACACGTGCATTACAATACATATAGCGAAATTTTCCATCTAGAAAAATATTTATTTATTTTTTGTCACAAAATTATTTTTCCGCTATTAAAATTCATCATCTTACCTTCCAGACATTCTTTACCTTTCTCGTCAACATTTATTCAAATATACGTTAGGTAGGTACTCCAGTATCTATTGTATTGCTACGCGTATATTGCGTTACACGTCAGATTTATGTGGTCGAAAATTGAGCAGCTCGTTTCGTTAGTTGAGATTTCTGCTTCACCAGTAGCGTTATGGCTTGGTGTTAATATACCGCTTGCCTTAGGGAGCTCGAGGAGTATAAATCTAAATCACAAATTTTAGGATTCTGAAATGTTAAATAAATATATATTTTACGGTGTTACCTACATTTTTATAAGATTTTAACAGCTACAAGATATCTTGTCTTGAACAGGTATTCCAATATTTTTTTCTGATTCCAGCGAACTTCCCTAGATTTTAATACTGATTTATTCAGTTTTCTTCAAATGGCTTGCATTGCCATGGATTCTTCACCAACTCTCAATAGCGTTCTAGACCTTGTTTTTAACTTTCCGCTCTGCTACTTCCCTTGCATGAAAATCTGCAATAGAAAACTAAATTAGCCTCTTTTTTTATATGTTAGGCTTTGAGTCGGTTACATTCTTGTTTTGAATGTTGGAACTTTATGATATTGATTTACGCACTATCATAAAGATGTTCGCAGATTCAGTGAATAATTGTCATTCACTAAATACTATAATAACCAAAACTAAGGGAATCCATCCCACATAATATCATCAAATCTAATTTCCTCATTACAGTAATAGAGATCATTCAGTGGCGAATCTAGCCCGTTTTGATTGAAGAATTGGTAGGTCAGTAACGAGTAAGTTCAGTTCAGTTTTTTACTTCTGAAATAAGTTGAGAACAAGAATGAGTTATGGGCATCGCCCCGCGTAGACAGGTGCCTTTTCAGGGTCTGTTATTGAGAAAAGGGAACCGGGAAGGAGTGCATGGCATTTATCCGGGGTTGCAGGAAAATTCGGCAAAAACATTTAGCTGGCTGAAGGGAGGTGTGAGTTCGTGAGTGGGGGTTGCTTTATAGAGAAGACGGTTATATTCGTAGACTCCTCACATCACGTATAACACATTTTGGATTTTTGTGTGTGTTATGGAAACTTAGTAAAATTTAAAAGTATAACCAGGGCTCCCTATTACTGCGAATCTTTTGCATTTTGCAGACAGTCGTCAGTCATATCGTCCCCTCAAAGTCACTTACTTCCACCCCCTCCCGCCCTTGTCTGTCGTACATAGATATTTATCGTAGAAGATAATTTAACTAAAACCAATGAAATGTTATTAAGGCAATTCATATGGGCGAAAATATCTTCCACACCTTATCTTGACGCTAATGTGTGGAGGACACACCAGCTACCTTTGTTCTATTTACTATGTCCCATTTTAAATACTGAATGATTCGGATTCAAAATATCTGTAATATAGTAATTATTTTCCCAATATAGTCTGCCCGTTTGATTCTTTATCCATATTATTTTTTAGGATAATTTAAATTAGAATTATTTGATTAGTTTTGATTTTAGAATCACGTATGTTTCAGTCATGCAAAGAAGTCTTCTTCCATAACTAACTTATCTAGAATTGAAATCTCGATCCTCTTAATTCTAAACTATCATTAGATAATTGGACTGGATTGGACCTTATCATTAGTTAAAGTAAATATTTTATTTAATATAATATTACTATTTTCGGTATTAATAATAATAGATGAATGCGATATAAAAGTGGAAATTATTTATTTTTATACTCATTAGAATTCAAAACAGCGTTATTTTTGAAAAGTTACATTAGGTGTTCCTATTGGAGAATGGACAATGGCCACTTACTTTCGCGTATCGTTCGCAGAAAAAATGAGTTCTTGAATTGATTTGTCAAGCATCTGTTTTCATGAGCTTTCTCGCAGTATCAGAATAGCCTATATATCATGGACACATTATATCAGCTAAATCGTCTCTCAGCGTGATTTATCTTAATTTATCCAGTAAAATAATCCTTTGTTTAAATCTTCTAAAGATTTCCATCCTACGTCTTGAAGCATCTTAGAAACGCTCGCTGATTTATCGTAGCAATTCTTCACATAACGTGTCCTCTTTCTCTGCACCTTTTTTAATTCACCAATGCAGCACTTATCAGCTGGGTCCTGTACACTACACGCATATCGAAGGTGAGGCTTAACTAACGCGAAATCACATGGCTCGCGAACTTTTTCTTTGCTCCGACCGACTATTCTCTTAACGATACCGAGTTTCTCAAGTGCTTTTCCGCATATATTATGGATGTGAGGACTCCATGCTAAGTGAGGGTCACTCCTAGATATTTCAACGATTCTACTGTTAATATGTTTATCCCTCGGAGAACCAGCTTTATTCGGTTTAATCTGTCGCAATAATTTAATGATGCCGTCTTCCCTGAAGGTAATTTTCGACATCGCTTCAGGCCAATCAACTTCCGGTAGATTATCTGATGTACTATTAGACGTCCAAACGCTTCGAAAAAAAAGATATTTGCTTTGCCCTTAGCATCGTTAATTAAATTACCACTATCTTATAACGAAGTGTTTTCTCTTTACCTTGGACCTCACTTATTACTTATGACCAAAAAGCTTTTGGGTCATTGTCTAAGTATTTTCATAAAATCCTCGTTTTAAGTTGACGCAGGACATCTCGCATAGTTCGTTTCGTTACCGACTTTGCTTCTATATATTCACTCATTACTTGATTCGTATTGACACTGTTGGGTAGCCTTGCAGCAGCTTTTCATTTAGAATGCAATCGCCTTTCTTTTTTCTTAGAGCTTTTCTTGTCTCTTTATTATAATATATATGTTCCTTTGTTTGTGTTAGAAGTTTGGAGGGCACAAATTTGTCCATAAGGTGTCGCATTGTCCTTACAAATGGATTCCAAATGTCCTCGGTATTTAAACACATCGCCCGCTGGCACAAAAAACATCTTACACTAGAAAATCGGATATGAGTTCATTACGAAATCCCTAAACAATCATCTCTCGAGTAAAGATATACTTCGCGCTTCGGTTTTCTGTGCCTTACCAAGTTAACGTAAAATCTGTAACGACGGCTCTATGATTGGATGTTCCATCTGAAATTAATGTGTTTGATATTCTCTTGGGTGTGTTGGTAAGAAGAAGATCTAATATGTTAATTTCCCTGGTAGTCTCTTTAACTATCTGTAGCAACTAATTTATTTGCATTATGTTTAAAAAGTTCTGCAAGGGTCGCTATCTTGGGCTCCTTTCTTAACTACGTGATTCAGCCGATCGATATCCGGAGGATTAAAATCCCCTCCAAATGAAGCTAACCTATTGTTAATTTTACGCGAATAAAAGGTAATTATAATTAAAAATGGAGGAGGATTGATTAACTGATTGAGATTAACCACTTTCCTCTTTCCTGACGCACCCGAGGTATCTCGTAGAAAACGATGGTTTAAAAACCAGTCATACCCGAGGTAACTCGTATTTAGGATTTTCTGCTTTTTGACTATTTTTTACTTTCAAAAGGAAATCTCAGTTAAGCTATCGAGCTGTACTGAGCTTATCTAGCATGCTTTCATTCATTTGTGCGTTCTACTTGTACGTCTCTGTTGTTTTACCTAACATGTGGTTATACCATAAATAGGTTAAAAATTTAAGGAATTAAAAAGTGAATTATGATATTAAATAGTTAACCAAAGGGGAAAACTTTCTCTCCGATTTTAGTTGAGTGTTAGCATACAAAATTACAAATAATAAATATGCATGTTTCCAAGTCCAATCTATACTAATAATTTTTAGAGAAGGAGTTGAGATTGTTTCTTTTTCTTGATTTTGTTGAAGATCGTGATTGAAAGAGTTTAAGATTGATACTGGTGGAGGGAATGAGTATCCAACCGGTCTTCAGGTCGATGGCTTAACTCACAGACAACTGAAAATGATTACGTTTTCCGTTGTCTCATTACGTCATACTTTTCATACAACGAAATACACAACGTCCATACAAAAATTTTATAAACGCCGTCTCACTCAACGTTTCCCAGCGTAGGTATTTTTAGGGTTAGACAATGACGGGGCGGAGCCATTCTAACGCGACCCAAATTTTACTTGCGACCCAGACCGGAAGCCATAGCCTCAGAGAAATTAAAGTCGCCGAAACACTCCTTCATGGCATGAATTGAATTAAGGGGCATTCAAAAATCAAAATCCTTCCATCTCTCTCATTCCAAATTCTGTGATTTTGGGATCGTAAATTTCATGGAGATAACTGGAAACAATCCGTAACCATGGTGCCATCCCCGCCAATCAATAGGTAATAATGAAAGACAAACATCCGGCACCCGCAGCCATACGCGTGACTACGCCGTAACTGTGATTCCAAAGATCAATATGAATGGTACATCATAACTGTGGGGGGGATGGAAAAGAATAACAGTTAACGCGTTGCGTCTATTGTGAATATGAGTGGGCCTTGGTAGGTGGGGTTGCTAGTTAGTTTGAAAGGATGGGGCAAAAGGGAGCGGTGGGGCGTGTAGGATCCCGTATGCAGGGGTGTGGGGCGGCTCAGGGGTGGAAAGCGGCGCTTGTCGGTGACTGACCGATGTAACGGTGCATCGTCAAGGTCGTCGCAGAATCTCTGCTGAATTCCTTCGTATGAATGGATGACCTTAGAGTGACGCTGGGGACGCACTTGTTTCGTCCTCTTTTCCTTTTGATGTATCTTTCAAGGGAATCCGTGCGAAACTACGTTGTTCGTGAAAGAAACAGAAGTTGGAATACGGCTGTTAATGAGTTAGAGGTTTAATAACACTCCGTAAACCGTATTTCGGCAAGAAGAACTCGCGCTAAGAGATAAATGGGAAGCTCCGGATTACCGATTTCTGGGAAGTCCCAATGATCATTTCAGAGACAAAGCCTCCATCTTCAGGGGGTCTCCACAAAGGAAAGGTCTCACTGACTTATGGAGGCTTTGTCTCTGAAATTATCATTGGACCTTCCCAGAAATCGGTAATCCGGAGCTTCCCGTTTGTCTCTTAGCGAGAGTTCCGCTTGCTGCATTATGGCTTACGGAGTGTTTTTAAACCTCTAATACGTTGTTCGTGTCTGCTGGAGTTTGTTGTGTGGCTTTTGCTGTTGCCATCGGAGGTTTATTGTGACGCTGTAAGGTGTTCAAATGCATCTTGCTGGCGGTAAATAATAATATAATGTGGTGAAAGAATGAACTATTTTATCTGAGTAAGTACGATATGACGCAGTACTTCAAACATAACAGTTTTACGAACCTAATTATTCAATAAATGCATTTTAATTGGTTGATAATTCAGCATCAGAAGTTTGGATAAAAAATACATTTCTGTTTGCTCCTAGGAAAAATGTGCCACCACTAAAGCATCCTCTCCACGGAGTACATATATATTTCTGCTCATCAAAAAAGATCAAGTCCCCTTACATTGGTTTTGGATCTTGACTTTAAATGTAGAAAGAACGTGCTACGAATATCTCCACATATCTTCACATAGTATCGAAAATTGCGTCGTTCAATGCGAAAGGTATCTGATATTGAATTAAAATGAGGACAGATTTTGCACCTTGATCTAAGGGCAGGCGAAGCTACGAGACTTGACTGGAAAAACAGGGAGAGAAGACAGGGATTCGATTCCATTTGAATGCGTAAGTTTGAATCAGACAAAATGCCTTGTTTAATACCAAACGTAGGTCGGAACATTCGCATTTGTTAGGATGTAGAAATTTTACCAAACACAACAACAATAATAATGCGGAAAGCACGCATATATGCAATTATAGTCTCCTAACTGGCGAACCGATGCCTCCCATTGATGAACAAACATCTAAAAATCGATGTTGTTAGGCGTGACTCCGTGGAAAGCCATAATGCAATGAAAGCAAAGACTTAGTAAATTTCCACACTAAAAGTGTGGAAAATTACTAAGTCTTTGCTTTCATTGAACAAACATCTATATACAAGCTTAACTACAATCTAAATTTTTTAGTTAATCTTTCTTTTGAATCTTGTTGTCCAGTTCTTGTTAAACTTTCAATAGGTCGAGGTCATCTTGTTAAATTTTTAAAGCGTGTTATTCTATTATTGAGACTTCATATCTAGTAATCAAACGCGGTAGAACAATGTATCGTTGATGCAGGGGTGCGTTCCGAAATTTTGATTGGGTCTTATTTTGAAAATTTAAACTGAAAGTGTCTTGTAAAAGTTACCCAGGGTTACCTATAGGCTGGATGGCTACCTAAAACTGTTCTTAATCACACCCAGCAGAATTTCCGAACACTTGTTTCTTCAAAGTTTTGAAATCCATCGGATATATTTTTCTCAGTGTCTTTAATTTATAGCTCATTTTAATGGTGTCGTGGAGTAACATATTTCATTCTTCCCTTTGATTAATGGTGTTAAAAAATTGCAGACTATTTTGTCCAAAAAGGCAATACGTAGAAAACACTTTAGTGGTTCATAGTTACTTCTAGTTTTCTATTATTGAGTCACATAGAAGTAGAATATAGCTTAGGTAGAACATACTATTAAATTCCTAAGTAATATATATTAATCATAAAGAAATATATGATCGTTAAAATTATTTCTGCTCGACGGTACTTGCCATTGCAGCATCTTCCCGACAATTAGGACAAAGAAAAGGTTCAGACATTTTCTTTCCCTTGTCTTTCTTATAAGTCCATTAAGTAAAAAAAGTTTCGATATCAAAGTATAAAGCAGTGCATTAACAGCGTTTCTGAAAACTATAAAATCACTTGAGATACGGAGATGTCAATAAACTTACCTCTCATTAGGTCTTTTTCCAAGAAAGTTATTTTCTCCATGGAATGTTAAACTACCGCGCGAGGTTTTCAGCCATCGTTTACGAGGATAGGTAAGCGATTGATTGCCCAATCCAGTGGCTCCGGTATGCATCTTAAATTACCTTCTCATTACATAGATTCATTAAAATAAAGGCAGAAACTTTCTTCTCGATCTCTAAATCGGCCATGTTCTGGCATTCTACGTGATCAGGTAACATTAAACCCCAAGTTATCGCCGTCTAAACGACCGCGAGACTCATCAAATAATTTTCCACCGCATGTTAACCCGCTCGCGCTCACCTCCCCTTAATTAACCAAGCTTAATACGCGTAGATCGCGACGTGAATTGCTCCGTGGGCGTCGACAGATGCAACCGAAGTCGCGGCGGCTTCCGGAAGAATATCCCCCGACTCAACGAAAGCCCTGGATCTACCTCCATCGTAGAATTATTAGGTGCGATTGGACTAAATGCGCCAATATTAAATCTTTCCCCGCTAAAGCGTAGAGTGAGTGAAGTGTTTTCGAGCACCCACCAATCATCCCACTTGTCGATGTGAAGGATTTCGAAGTTTGCGTGTTGATGTTTATCCGCTCCATTTAGTTGGGAAAGAGGATGAGGGCGGGAGGGGAATTCTTTCGCAAAAAGGTCGCAATGAGTGATAAACGCGACGCTAATTAGAGGTCGGGAAAAACGCAAGCCAGGAAACTCTCTCCGGCTGATAAATCGGGTTGGACGAATTTTATTACCGTCTCCTTCGAGCTCTCTCCAGCTCTCGGATGGTCGTAAATTAAAATTCAGCGAGAAAATTATATATCGCGTGGATCGGAGCGAGGGCGAGGCGGTGATTTATTCCGCGATGAATAAAACATCAGCTGTTTCGAACCCGCGCACTCCTTTTTTTGCCCCTTGATCACTCCTTTCTGTCGGCGACGTTTTCGAAAAAATGAACGGTGTGAAAAGCCCGACTTGGGGGCCGTTGGGAGGGAGTGTCCGAAGCCCTATCGCGGAAAAAAAGTCGATTTGTTATCCGCCTCGGAGGCTTCCCTTCGGTAAATACGAATCGAGATTTTTTTTCTCGGTAGGTGATAAGTAATCGGGGAGGAGATCGTCGATCGAGCGTCAAAATTTCAGATCGCGGGACTCGTTAAAAGGCGCCCGCGATCATCTTTATCACCTTTTTCATCCGAGAGGACCGCAGCCGGAGAATCGGGTTATTATCGCGCGAATTATGACTTTATTTGGACGGATCGGTTTCTTCCGCGTCGTTCGGGGAATCCATAAAGGTCCAATTAATTTTTTTGGGTGGAGAGAAACACGAATTTATCCGTCACGACCCACGTATCCGAATTAACCGCTAAGCGCGCTGAATTCCTAAGGAGTTTCTTTTTGTGCGTGCTGGGGTGTATGAGCCTCGATTCGCCGACCCGCCCGACATTGTTTAACCCAATTGCGCAGTGAGTTATTGAACGCTTGTGTTTTAACAAGAGGCAGATTTATGAACATATAATATATTTATAATATTGCCAGAATCGTTTTTGGGTAGCACCTCATTTCTCTATCATAAAATAACAACAATGTTAAGCCTTTATTAAGTGTTAAAAATACCTTTATCGCGGGAATAATCTAGCATATGCAAATTTACTGTAGAAACATTTTTCTACCTATTTTAGAATAGGAAAATCGCCTTCCCTGGGGCACAGAAAAACGGGTAAGGGTGACTTTGCGCAAGATGGTGCGCACCCAGGAAATATCCCAAGGAAGAATGGACTTGAAAAAGTCTGACGGGACCGGGACGGGACTTCCCGGTCCCGTCAGACTTTTTTCAAGTCCATTCTTCCTTGGGAGCCTTCCCTGGGGTTCGTCCCAAGATTTAACTATAGCTATGGTTTGCCAACCTGTGCTACGTTTATCCCTGTTGATGCTTTGCGGTATTAGAGTATACGAAAAATAAAACAATAATTCATATACCTATGCATCACTACCCTATTATATCCAGTCATATTACCTAAAATACCACTTAAAAACTACATCCTTTCTTGCTAACTTGAGTTGTTCATGATAATGGTCTGGAGTCGTTAGATGCAAAAGAAGGCGTATATCCCGATTGACCGCCAACTACACTTGCTACACTTGGTTGACAACGTTAAACCGTTTAATTGACTGCTCCTTTATTTGTTTCTGTCGTATGCAGGGAGTCGTACAAATTTAAAATTGAAAACTTTAGTATAGTAGCATAATAGTGAGTATCTTGATCTGAGTAAATGGATAGTTTCCTCATGGTGCATGGATCAGTGGTGTTATTTTCCCTTCTATTTGTTAAAGACTACCTTTTTAAATGATCTCCACTGTCATAACCACCGGAAAAATTAAATATACTTTTAGCGGAATGCTTGTTGCCCAACGTTTAGCATTTTATAAAAAAATAAAATGATTCTCAAGTAAATGTAGCCAAAATTTTCAGACTAATATAAAACATTTTTATGAAAGTATTAGTAAACTATTTACAACGAAATACTTCGGATTTGTAAATACTTCGAAATCCAGCCACTATGGGTCAGACGTAGTTTTGGATATCTCTTTTGGTCACAAGGTATTCAAAGGTGCACTTGATTTCCCTGATTGGAATTTTTGGTGTTGCTGTACCATCTCGCAGAACCCGAAGCGCATCTTTTGGCTGTTCCCTTCTCCAAGAAAAGCGTTCACAAGTTCTCGTCCATCCCAAGAGTTAGTAGGTCTGTTAATGAACTCTTCAACTTTGTGGACTCCTTTTGTGATTCCCTGAATACCATTAGGAGAAAGGCGTATTCAATTTTGGCTATTAATTCCGCAGCATAATTCTTTATCTGATCTATTTTTATTTTTTATTGTATTGCTTTTATTCTTGACTGTATTTTTATTACCTCTTTTCTGTGTATTTTTGTCTTTTGTGTATTATAGCACATGTAATTGGGGTAACCTGTATGAGCTAAATAAATTATTATTATTAAATAATGCTTAATTTCTTTTTCAATAAACAGTATATAAACTAATTTATTGATCGTCACAAAATGAGGAAGAATCGAAGGTCAATGCGGTCCTCAACATTGGTGTTGCTCCAGTGATCGTAGATTAGTCGGTCAAGAGGGCGTCGATCAGACGAAGGGACTCGGGACTTGAACCTATGCTAAACACAATAAAGCGAAAGAGTTTCTTCTTTTCCGCTCCAGGGCGATTTTTCGGGATTTCCGTATCGTGCGCCAATAATTATCCTATAACTCGATTTTCTCTCCGTTGGCAAGGTTGATGAACTATCCTCGCGCTAAGCGCTTGAGTGTTTTAATTCGCGGGTCACAAAACTTGAGTCGTGGAAAACACAGGGTGTGAATTAGAAATTATCGTTCCCTGGTTATAATTAAATGAGAATGTCGTCATGTTTCTCTAATTAACGAAATTAGTCTTTGCGTGTTTGTTCGAGGATGATGCATCGGGAGAAATCGGAATTGATCGAAACCCGGAGCGAGGCTTAGAAGCACATGGTTTTATAATTTGAAATATGTAAGATTTAGAGAGTTTTTTAAGCTTATCAAATGGAAGAAATATAAATTTGGCCATCTAAATAACATATGAGGGTAAGAGACAGTTTATCTCTGGAGAAGCGAAGTTGAGGTTTCAATCTAACTGTCAGTGGGCGTTATGAGGCATCTGTATTGAGAAGTCGGTTTTACTTTTCTTTGTTTAATGCAGATGAAGAGACGATCGTTAAAGTTTTTTATGTCTATATCAGAAAATAATCATCTCGATGGCTGTTTGGAGCAATTACTGAAGCTTTGAAGAGTGACGAAGGTGACTAGACTAGATGACGAGTGAGGTATTTCTCTCTTGTTTTTCCTACTGAATCGGATGGTTCCATTGGAACAATTCCATGTAAGAACAGTGATATAAAAACAACGCTTTTTGTTGCATTTAATAAGATGTAGATATGCCAATTAACAGATTCGCTTACACAACATCATTAACACATCGATGAACAAGAATTAACAAAAAAAGTAATTGAAAGATTCAGTAGTTTCCGAATAAATTTCTGTGGAAAAAGTACATATCTGTGAAAATGCAAAATATTCCATTTATTAAGACATGGTAGAAGGAACAAGTGTTTTATTTGTAGATATACTCCATTTTTTCATTATAGCACAGTTGTTGCCAAAGGTGAAATAGAAATTTATTTTTAGTATCTGCCCTCTGAATTTCAGTAGTTATTTCATTGAACAATATGCATAAATCCTTACAAAATGTAAGAATATATGAACATATGAAGGGCGATTCTTAGAGGGTCGGTTAATCCTCTTCCTTTTCGTTGTTTCCAGAACTGAACCCAACGAAAAGGCACATTACACCTACGAAACGGCTTTCGGAGCGTTTTAAACATCTAATATTAATTAACATTATTTTCTCAGAATTCACCTCTTGGTGTATGTATGTACGAGTATGTGCATATCTCCATGCAGGAAGATTCTATTGCTTCTATATTCCATTCCTTTACATCAATCAATCTCTGTAAAATCCAAATTTTCATGGCTCACTGACAAGACAAGATGCTATCTTTATTTATAACATATAATCAATAAAACGCTGATTATTATTTTAAATGAAAAATTTAAGCAATCGTTGGTGCATTGATATCAAGATCCAGCAATACATACATACATATAATACATCTATATCTATACCTCAATACCAATAATGGTTCAGTTTTGCTCAAATCTCTACTTCGATTATTTCTAATTTCATTTGCTTAGCAAATATGAAACATCGCTCTTAATTTCTATGTTAGCCGCATCCGGAGATCATTAGAGATCCTTTCACAAGATTCATCAAGCGAGGTAATTAAGACTAGGAAGTATAACAAGGAAGTTAGGCTCAATCATTAGTATAAAAGGAAACGTCATTATCTGCATAAATATAACTATGCAAAGATGCGCATGAATCTAAAAGTAAAATTATGGACCTTAATCTACAGCTGAAAGTGCCGTGGGATAGTAGGTGGAAAAATTGAACGCTGAATCTCAATGAGGTTCGTAAGTTCATCGAGTTCATAAGTTAAGTAAATATACATTTAAAACAAAGAAATAAAACTTAAATAAAACTTAAATAAAACTTATTGCGTCGGGTATCTAAAGGATTCGTAGAAGGGCAAGAAGCAAAAAAAACAACTCATTGATCTCTAATGTTATGGAACTCTTGACTAAATATAATTTTTCCTTTCTTCATTTTGCTTTTATAAATATGCGATCGTGCTTCGTTAATTAATACAGTTCTGTTTACATTCCGTGCATTCCCTATCATCACACTGAAAGCAATGGGAAAATTTCGAAATACATTCCGGTCTCTTATTATGTGTATCTTTTCCATGAGATTTGAAATCGTTTGCTGCCAATTTCAGGCAATTCCGCAGTTTCCCCATTGCAAATCTATATGCAAATACGTATTATTATTACAGTCCGGTATTGTCTATAAAAAGATAGTGGTTAGGATACCCGGATCTCACCCGGGAGGCCCGGGTTCGATTCCCGGTACCGGAAACGTTTTTTACAGGTTAGATGGAAGAAGAGACTTTTTAGTCTTAATCTCACCTCAATAAAGACCTTAATAATTATATGCGCGAAGCTTAATCGCGTTTTACTTTCATTAGAGTATAAGAAAAGCTCCGTAGACTACTTAAGCAAAGCCTTAGTTTGCAAACAACTAAATAAATAAATTCTGTTTAGAAGGGGTTCTCCATTATTTTCCTTTGCTAGGTTATTTATCCCAATAATTTCCTTATAGTATTATATTATAACAATGAATTCATTTGTCTGAGTTCTGATGCACTGATTAAAGGACAAAGAGTTTAAAAAAATGTATTAAATTTAATATGAATTCGTTGCTTTGCTCTTTTGTTTTTTTAGAAAATAATGGAAATATTTTAACTTTACTTTTTAACATAAATTACAGTATTCTGTGCGTATTTATACTTAACTCACTAAAATCACTTAACGATTCTTCATCTAAAATCCGTTTTCTTCTATATTGCCATTTATATTTTTCCTTATTATTTTTCATATCCATTCATGGAATGTTATTAGGCTTTTATTCTATTTTTTACTAACATTATTGATTCGTTCTTCACTTTTTGGTTACTGTCGTAACTTTTGTATTGAAAGGTTGCAGGGAAAACATTTTGGTCAACCCAACCATAGTTCCGTCTAATATTTTTCCATCTTTGTGCGGCGATTTTTCTGATTTTCTTAATTGAAATATCGAATTGAACCACGTAATCCTATTATACAATCGATAATATGCAAGATCACCAATACATCTATGAAAACTACAAATAATGGGCGCTCGACAAATTAGAGGGGGACTGAAAAATCGGAAAACCCTGGAACCACCTATGATAAACGAAAAGTGGTAAGAAGAGCAACTATATCAGAAATAAGTGAGGCCATCAGATAGAAATGAGTAAGTAGTTGAAAAAGAAGACATTGGAAGTGAAGCATTATGAAGTAAAACTGAAATTTCCCTGTAAAGTGCAAGAGGAATAAAGTGGTTGGTATTGACAAGAGTACAGTCCAATTTCTGAAAATATTGAGAAACTGGGTGATAAATATATCAGTGATATATGTGAGAAGGTCAGAAGGTCAGAAAGTTTACATGTATGATTCTGATTAAATTAAAATATATTAGGGACAAAGTCACAGAATTCCCGGATTATCTCGCGATCAATGTAATAGTTCATAAAGCTATAGTTCTGTGGATTTTAAATGGAAAAATAGATGTAAAAATTAAGGAATTTATAGGAATATATAAGATCGGATAGGTTTTCAGAAAAGGCTTTGAAGGTTTCATTGACTATTGTCAACCTTAGTGTTCCATCATCCTTAATAACTTTCTAATCAAGGATTTAAAAAATTAATTAAAAAAGAGAGAGAATGGTTTTTGGAGCACCAACTGTGCGCTACTTTGTCTTTAAACATTATTGTTCGTTAGACGAATAAATACTCCGTTCTGTTGGTCGCAAATGCAGCCGCTAAGTCCATACCCACCCAGGCACCGGTTTCTTACAGTTTTTAGAGTCGAAGACATTTAATTAGCGGGAATTTATACTTGACAATGGCGCTTCTAACGGATTCCCTCATAATTTTGACATCTGAATCACGCTGCAACACCTTCCGATAGCACCACAGTTTCCCAAAAAAACACCCGAATGGGGAGAATTCCACTCAAAATTTTTATAATCCCATCCGGTCCCTATCGCAGGACAAATAAAATGAGCTTCACGCATTCTAGTGGGAAAAAAGGGAGATCTCAAAAGAGACCGCCTTCTAATCAAAACGCAAGCGTCGTGTCGCGGAGGTCGTTAAGTTGGCGCCGAGTAACGCGTCCCACGGTAATGGCGCCACGACGGTGGGCCTCGGAAGCTCGCACGTGACGACTGTCGGTGAAGAAAAAGGGCCACGAAAGGGCCCTTATAGGATGATTGAGAGGGCGGAAGGTGCAGGGCGCCTGGGTGACCACTCATGCGAAGAATATGAATCCCAATTTATCCGGAAAAAATCGGAATTTTTGTTTCGTAAATGAGAGTGGTAGGTGGCGCCTGAGAAGTGTCTGCATTAGGTATTAAGTGATTGGAAGGTTTAGGTGATTAGGTTAAGGAAAAATATTCCGTAGCCTCTCCTCCTTTGGCAGGGGTGGATTTATAATTGCTTAAAGGCAGCTACTTGCTCGCTATATCCCTAAAAAGACCATTGTTTATTGTAGATACTGAGAATCTGAATGTAGTCCTATCTGAGTTATATTTTCGAAATTTGTTTTTCTTAAAATTTAGAGAATTAAGCGGTCAATTTCATTTCTCAAACAGTCCGACTAAACGGAAATCTACTACATTCCAAACAGTGCGTAAATGGAGTCATTCTATTTTTTAAGGGATATAGATAGATAGATTGATAGACTCTTTATTGGCGAGGTTAGGCCCATATGGGCCTCTCTTCCACCTAACCTCGTATGTCATTGCGATATGTACAGAATATAATTATAACTAAAAGAAAGAATGCGGTGTGGGAAAAAAACATTGCAGCTGAAGGTTGACAAAGAAAAAAACCCACGTTGCGGGAAAACACCCACAGAAAATGGGGGTGAAAGATAAGCCGCGAAAACACAGTAAATGCATATAAGGACAATATATCAAACAATAAAATTAGGATAATCAAGAATGAGAGCAAAAATGAAAATCGAAACAAACTATAAAATTCAGAGAATTTAAGTTTAAATGTTACAGTTACAATATGAAGCTACATATCTAAAGTTAACATTGGTTAGCTAAACTAATTGTAATAACATGATCAATTCTAAAAAAAATATTTATCTTATTGCTAATGGTTATTATTTCTGCCAAAGGCACTCGTTGTATGGGCAATATTCATATCGGATACGAGTGCCTCTGGCAGAAATAATAACCATTAGCTATATCGATATATGCAGGAAGGTAGTGTAGTGGTAATCTCATTCTCACTTCAATGAAGTTGTTTTTGTATTATTATCATTATTATATGCAGGTGTAGGGGGTAAAGATGACCTTTTTGTCATGATTCATGTCATCAAGAAAAGCATCTCTTTCATCTCATTAAACGACCTTTTTCTCGGTGTTCTTTTCCCTTTATTAACAAATTTTCCTTGTACGCTATTTAGACATTCTGCCTGTTTTTTTACGCGACAAAACCGTCGTTGATCTACCCTTATCGCTACCTTCCTTTCTGGTCCGTCTGGTCTGAACTCATTATCCAGATATTAATTTATACAAATGTCGTCATGAGTTTTAATAGAGGTGCGTTATGCAGTGGGAAAAAATTGCCTGTGGCCTCGTTTCCCCAAATAAATTCCAGATTATTCTTTCTGTTTTTTAAGGTTATAAAATATAATTAATCATACAGTAACATCTAGTAAGAAACATTTGGAAGGTAGGATTGTCAAACAAATGGAAGGATGCATTCAGTTACCGGAGGTTTGACCTCCCTTGATTTTTACATGTCCTCCGCCCATCTTTTTCCTCCGGTTTTCTCCCCTTTCATAGACCTGTCACTATGTCGCAGTAGGGCCATAGTCTCAGAGGTTCGTTTAATATTTCGTTATCACAATTTCTCCTCTTATTGTTTTCTTTGTTGTGGCCGCGGGAAGTGGTTAATGGTGGAGGGAGGTTGCTATGAATTTTCATGAGGGCTCATATATTTGATATCTCGTTGTCTTTTTGGATTGAAGCATGAAATGTGACATTCTTTTGGCGCCACTTGTTTTCGGTACCGTTGTGAACGGTTAGTTCGATGAATAAAGATTGGATCTGGTAATACGTTCCGTACGGACATCGAAAAAAAGTACAGGTTACAAATCACTCCTTCCTTAATAGAAATATAACCCAGATATATTGATATATTTCGAAAGACAGATTAATTTAAAAGCACGTCAGTGATTTTGTGCGATGTTTCGCTTGACGAAGAATTCGACAAAGTACGGTAATAAATTTCCGTATTCATGTATTGGAGATCTGTAATAAATTATTTAGAGTGAGTTATTTGTATTCTGCATTCGCACAATGCTACCAATATTTGCCATTTGTTAAAAGTTTGCTTGAGTAGATTCGATAATATCCAGCTATTCGAAAACAGTATTTAATATTTGGATATCAAAGGAATTCCTGGGCAATAGAATCGCGTGACTTCTGAAATAAAAAAGAAATCGAATTTCGAAAGAAACACCTCCTGGAATTCAATTTCAAACGCAAACAGGACGTTTTTCATCTGAAATTTATTCGAGGGAGCATAATTTGATTAGATCCGTGATGTTACAAGGAATTGAATGGACGGAGATACATTACCTAATAATTTAAACGTGTGAGGGGAAACAAAAATATTACAGAAAAAGCGATTCGTCCTGCGTGATGTGAAATCATCCATTGCATCCACAGAACTTTGCTCAATTCTAAGAAACTGACTCGGTTCTTAGGCGCTATTTATTTCCTCGTGGTTTAATTCTTAAAAGAGGAGGAAATTCGTTTAATTTGTTTATTCACGATATTCGAACGTTAGCATTCTGCTAGGAGTAGAGGTATTTTCGACCCATCTCTCCATATATCTCTCAAAGCACTTTTTCCTCGTGGAAAGGTCGGTGTTTCTTTGAAACGAGCCCGATGCAGCGCATTATCCTGTCGGTGCTAATTACGCAATAACTTCTCTGTAAATGGGTACGAAGGGCCACGCGGGAGGGAGTCGCCTCCACCGTCAGATTCCACTGGTCCAAGTTGAATTCCACCGCAGACTCCCTGCAGCGAGCCCCCACGAATGTCGGGGGGTCAGCGGAGATTCCGATTCCGTCTAAAAAGAATAGGGAGTCGTAGAAGGGGAGAGGAGAGACCTCCGTTCAATATAGAAACGGGACGAAGACGCATAAAAAGGATGTTTTAACGATCCTCGGGACGCGGGAACCAAAAATCCATTCGTTTTGAGGGAAAATTGTCGATTACGTCCCGTTGCTTATATTTCGGCGAACGTTTACTTTTTCTGAAGCGCGGGGGAGAAAAGGTTTCGGAAAGTGGTCCCTTAGCTGTTGACAAGGCCTTTCAGATCCGACGGGAAATTAAAGTGCGGCGCGATGTTCTTCTGTTTTTTCGCGTGGGAAATTTACGTTACGGTGGTGCTGCGAGAGGATGCGGAGATGAAAAGATAAAACGAATGGGAGAGTAATTTAAACTCGAAGTGCATTGCGAATTTAGGGGGCAATGCGGGTATACGTTATGCGCTTTTGATCGCTGGTTCGATCGGTGAAGGAGGACATTGCCGGGGTAGTATACAAGTACTGAAGGGTATTTCGTGAGAGGGAAGAGGGTGATTCAAACACAAGCATCCAAAAGGACCGATCGTGCTTTTTCTGGATATGTCAGGGCCAGAAATAAACAGGAATTTTCGTCGATTCGAGAAAAATCCATGAAACGTGCAAGGTTTCATCAATTTTTAAATAAAATTTATTTTAAATCATTTATACGATCATTTAAATCATTTATGTAAATTCATATAAAAATCAATTCATGCAATTTCATAAAATATTAAGTATATAAGTAATGTAAATTTTTCAGAATTGTACTCCCTGCCACCACTCATGGTCATGCACCTACTAGCAGTGATAAATTTGTAATAATAATGAAGAAGGAGAGAGCAAAATTTACTGTTTAATTCATAGGTGGGGAACCTGAGGCTTTCGGGTCACATGCGGCCTTTTACTCACTTCCAGTATGAATTGCCCATATTTAAATAATTTTGCTTCCCAATATCGCTAACGATGCCTAATGAAAATAAAAGGGAAATTATTCTCTTTTAATTTACTAAGCAAATGAGCTCGTTTTCACATACATAATTTCGATCGAAATGCTATTTAATGTGAGCAACTCAAGAGCAACTTGAGAGTGTCACATGCTACTTTTCTTATGCAACCGAACGGTAGATATGGCCTATGGATAAAGGTCCCCATCCTTTATTTAACGAGTCATGAAGAATAAGGCAATTCTATTGCCGAGTGGCCATTTCATTTACAGCAAATCGGACTGTGTTCCCGCTCTGTTATTCTTGGTGGAAAATTATAACTGAATATGGCATAGCATAAGTTTCCTACAAATAAAGTTCAAGACAGTGCACGTTGTGACATGTGACGAATAAATTCATCAACAGTGTCGCCTACAAGTTTCTTTTATAACTGCTCTATAACATCCAAAAATTAGAACTTAATAAACTTATTGACAAAGAAATCAAATACATACGCTTTGTTCCCAATCTGAAAAGTTCCCCACTGAATGTAGCTTTATTCTTTCTTATGTAAAAAGAGAAATGGGAATTCCAATGTTAATAACATATTTTCTTTAAGAATTAATGAAATCCTTCTGGGCATTGAATAAGCTTTAAAGGAGGATGTGCCTAAATGTCTACATCTTTACTCTGTTTTCCTTTGCTGAAGTTTTACTTTAGGGCTACCTTACAATATTATCGAATAGTTATCAATGACGTTCAATTGGTCCGGTGAGATATTGACAGTTATATTGATATATTAAATATGAAAGAAAATTAAAACAATTTAATTTTTATTGAATCTCTGTCAATATATCGAAGATATGTCAATAGTATTGTCACGTGTGAGGAGTATATTGCGCAATATAGAATTCGCAGAGTATGTATTGCATAACTGTCGGTGAAATCATCTTCGTATCTCCATCATCTTCGTATCTTCTTTATATTACTGGCGAAACCAATGCAACTGTATGCTGAAACAGTTGCTCGTCAGTTCGCAAAAATTGCGATGCTCATCCGACCTTTAGTGAGTTCTCGGAGTAAATTCCCATTGGAGTTTGTAACACTATTTCACACTTAGTAGTTTGGCAATACTACTTCACACTTTTCTCTGTCCTATAATTTTTTGCATCATGAGCGCCATAGACAAATCAAAAGCTATGCTCGAATCGAAATTACTCGGAGAAAATGTAACTACGTTCGTCATTGTTCAAAGCAAGATAGTCACTGACATTCAAAGAATCAATAATATCGAGTAGTGAGAAGGACATCCATTTTTTCCAATTCTTTCCATTTTGATTCAGTAATCAAAATAGGAATACGTAAGAATAAATGGGAATGTGTTGCCCGACTTAAACTTTGATTAATCTTTCCCGAGAAGCACATGCGTCATTCTAAAACATAAATTGGTTGTTTAAAAAGATATTCCGTATGTGTTACGCGTTATTGAAAGAAATTCCTTGTGTCTCAGTTTGTAATAGATACTCTAAAGCTGCAAAAGAGAAATGTAATAAGGAAGTAAAGCATTTGATGGAAATATGTTTCTCGTCAGAGAAGTTTTTTAGATGCAAATGAACGAACGTAAGTCTTCTCATATAGGTTCAAATTCCGCCAACCTTTAAGATGAGGGGATAGTTGCGAAACCAAGATTAAGCTTAGGAAAATATCAGTGTTCCCTGTAGCCGCATTTGGAATCTAATCTTCTAGTCTGACAGCTTAGATCGCCAATTTTCTCCGTAATAACGTTGTCGGAGGTGTCGCGCGGTGAAAGGCTAAAAGATGAAAACTTAAAAATCTAGGCTCTAAGAGCACTAAAAAGACCACATCTCAGGTTCATATTCAACTCGAACCGCTTTCATCAACTCAGTCACACGCATAAGGAAAAATAAAATAATTGAACTGTCTTTTCGACGGCGGCAACCAGGTTTTAAAAAATGCCGTAAATTGGCATAATGTGGCAGGAGGTAGAAAGGGGGGTTGGGGTGTCGAAACCTCCCATAATGACGTGAAAGTCGAACTTACGAAAAGTTAAGAGGGTGAGAATATGGTGAAGGAATGAAGGAGGCAGGGGAGGAGGGGAAGAGGGAAGTGGTGGAGAACGCGGGAGTATGCGGGGAAGCGTGGGAGTAGTGAGATGGAACGGTCTCCGTGAAGGGATGTGATGTCACCGAAGGATTCCGGGCAGGGTGACTGTCCCCGCCTTGACCTCTTCACGCTGACAAGGCTGTGGCATTTCCGCTTAGTATATTTTGTCGGGAGACAAAGGAAATGTTGCGATTTGGAGCTTATACGCGCCAAACCGCTTTTCGCTGCTTACCTCCAACGTAAGATATCTACAATACATATGATTGTGTCTTAAAGGTTATATGTTACATGATACGTTTATGAATTTCCCACGTAGTAGTATTGTTAAAAGTTATTCGACAGCTAAGGTCATTTCGCACATGAGACCCCACCGGGAATCGAACCAGGGACCGATTTCACCAAAGTCGAACGCGTTGCCCACTTGGCTACCCAGGAACCCAAGTGCATTAGTTCTGTAGAGATATAGAATGGGCAAGTCATGGGAGCCCTTTGTGCGTAATGACCTTTGTCGAAACACTTTTAAAAATACTACTACATACTACTTAATGCTCTTAAAAATTCAGCCTTATAATTTAGACATATTCAAATGAGCAATTTTTAACTCTCTGAGGTAATTTCTCATGGAAACTCAAGCATTCCGTTTCCTTATGGGGTGATATTCTCGTTCACCTTATCGGTTTCACTCAACAATATTCAATATTTTCTACGAGTTAATTTTTATGAATAAGTTAAAATTTATTATTAAATGAGTTAAATAAAAAGCAAACTGACAAAATATTGCAGGAAATAGTTTCAATTTTTACTGTTCCAAAAAAATTACGTTCTTCTGACGGTGTAGGAGCGTGTGGCAGGTGTTGTCCGGAATCCACCAGCCTAAAGGAGGCTGAAAGTTTTAATCCTGGCCCTTGTGGCTAAATCCAATACTCTCATAAATTGAATAAGGAATTTAGAAATTCGCGGACTGAAATTCGAACGATATTTTCTGAATGATATCATAAATACGATCTCATGATTCGAATGCTTTCATTCTTCCGTTGGAGCATAGCTGTCCTGGAAACACGTGAAACAGTGGTTTCCGAACAGTGGGGCGCCTGACAGATACATCAGGAGGGAAGTGTTTAGGCAAATGCGGATTTTCTTTATTCCTTTTACAGGACCCATGTTACCTGATCTTAAATTTCACTCATGGATGGTCAGGGAAGAAATTTTAATGTATTGCTGGTCAGATAATCCGACATAAAATTATTTATGATTTAAGATCAAATTTAAATCTACTATAATTGGGCAGTGGGACGCTTGGACTTATTTCGAACTGAAGGGAGTGCTGCTAATTCGAGATTTCATACTTATAAAATAACTGTGAGGAAAGAAGACTTCTTCTACCACTGATAATGATAGCATGGGTATTGAAATCAGCATTAGGTGACTCTTAGAAGGCCGGTAAATCATTTTCTCTTCCCTTATTTCCAAGCTTACAATTAGTCTCTGCGGGTAGGCACGAGCAGCCGGCGAAACGACTCTTAGGGATTGTTAAACCTCTATTATAAAGAAACCCAATGATTTCATCTCATTTTTCTGTTTTTGCTTATCTTCACAGCTTTCAAGTAACGCTTCGTTTTTTGGTTCCTTTTTCCTATTCTGGTCAGATATCGTCCACATTCTTTTTGTAATCCTTGAATCTTTTTTCGAGATCCTAAAGGCTGTTCCATCCGTTGTCGGGACTCATGGTAACACTAAATATGTGGACACATGGGAGCACTTTAGGGAGGAGACTACCTGATTAGGGTGCATAAAGTTAACCCGGTAGTCGGGTTTAATCCCGTATTATGACTTCCATAATCCCATCTCTTACGTGTCTTTTCTATAAGAAGTACTCGTATCACTACACCAGCCTCTCAACTTCTATGTACTCAGAAATTGCGTGTACAAGTATTCGCGGTATGGGATAGATTTTGGATTCTAAAAAAAGTTCACGTTATTTATCTAGAAAATTAAAACAGAAAAGAAACTCACCCTCGTTCAACCGTTTAACCCAAACTACTGTATGTAATCCGGTGTCATTATTGCCTGGATTTACTGGTATTCAAAAACATGGCAATTCATACAATTAGTGATCTCACTTTTTATCGTCGTATATATTTAGTCCACGAAATTTAATTTTAGGTTTACTGTTAAAAAATGTGAATGTCGAATATTGAAGTTGGGAACTGTAAACCTAGTAAAATGCTTATTCTCAAATTTCAACATTCACGAGATATATATCGCAAATGCCAAGGGACCGGTGTATTTTCGCTATTACGAAATTACTTAATAATTATTTTATTCTTTTATTTGAAGCTATTTAATATTGCATACGTTCTTTTATTCGAGATGTTTTTAAATGTTAGATTATGAATCATGAATGAATGCTATGAATCATTTGCTGATAGTTTGTCCAGTATACTTATTTAATTTTCAATTACGTGGCACGTAACTATTGATAATATAAATAAATCAGGGAAGAACTGATACGCTTCTCAAGTTTCAAATTTAAAGTTACTCATTGCGCGTACTTCTGATTATTTATTCCATTCAAAGATGTCCATGATCTCAAGTAATGCGAATGCTGGGGTCGATCGAGTTGTGATATAAGCTGACCCCAGTGTATTTGCAGCGATTACTTTTAGCATAAAATCGCATTGCTTTGCTAGAGGCGAAATGCACCAAAGAAATATTTAGATTCTTAAGACGACATATAATATAAAAATATGTAAATGTTAGTTAAAGCTTCTTACTTTTCTTCTTTGTCGGTTATATTTAGAAAAATATTTCTAATGTCTGTCTGCATTCAAAAATGAACCTAATTGCAAAACGCAGCCGAGTAAAAGGATATATTTTTCACAGGAAAACGGGTAAGGGCGATTTTGCGCAAGATGGTGCGCACCCAGGAAAAATCCCAAGGAAGAATGAACTTGAATAGAGTCTGACGAGACCGGGAAACGAACTCGGGTCTTCCAATTGCCGATCGGGTGCTCTGTCCGTTGAGCTATCCCGGCAGAACATTTCTCCAAGCCATTCGGGA
>KZ309251.1:12139-24628 GCA_000376725.2 Ladona fulva | reverse complement strand
GATAAGGAGACTCAATAGTACGCATTCAAGACAACAGAAATGCGGATAAGGAATAACGCTATGGAAATTCAAAATAAAAGATTGGAAAAAGTTCTGCCATAAATAATAATAATCAAAAGGAAATGTTACGTAATTTCAATTGTTTCCAAGAGGAAAAAAAAGTTTCCGGTACCGGGAATCGAACCCGGGCCTCCCGGGTGAGAGCCGGGTATCCTAACCACTAGACAATACCGGATTGTGTTAGTGTGAGGTAATTTTTTCCTGCACATTTTTAATACCCCCCTTGACAGGATTCTTGTAATGGTTTGTCCGAAGCAATATTTTTAACGCTCCTAATCACATATTTATGGGAAGTCTTTTGATTGATATTCACTCACCTCACTGAAATCCGGATTACTGTTATAGATTAGCACAGATATATAAAACATTACACGTGGATTATTTTTGTCTTGCCCTTTTCTTTATAAAATATAAGAATGTTCGTAGAATCGAAAAAAAACAATGCTGAGCATGAACAGAAAAATAATAAAAGGGGAACCGAAGAGAGTTCTTTAAAGTACCGACAAAATCTTTGGATTACATCTTACAATTAGAAAAGGTTTTCGCTATAAGAATACGTCTCGTATGAAATTTCAGTTTGTTTTTTTGTTACAAGTATTTCACAGCGGAGTAAAATTAAAAAAAATCGAATAAAGAATTTTGTTGTATTAAGACACTGAGCGCGTGTACTATGAGGATTCATTTTAGTAAGTAAATTAATGTTTTGTTCATTATTCTAATTTTTTTAATATCATCTTGTTAACCATAAAACTGGTGTTTTATACTTAATTGAAGCAAGCAATTTAGGAAAAAGCGCTCCAAAGAGTCTTTTCGTGTGATGGTTACGCCTTTTTTTCCTCTAGGTGTGGGGTCGGGGGTCGCATAAGAGATTATTCCAAAAACCATTTTCGACCTGCCACCAAACGTCAATTCCCTTATAGAAACTAAAAATATAAAAAAGTAGATGTGGAAGAAACGAGATTTCCAAATTTATATATTTACATCAATAGCAACCTCTGAATTTGGCTTTCTATGCTCTTTTTAATGTCAGGATGTACTGCTCGCATTACCCACTACCATTCAGTAGCGAATTAAAAAGCTTTCCTGACGTGTTTTAATAATTTTTCGGGGGTGTAATAGAGGAAATTGTCTAAGGTATTATTAAATGTTTATTAGAACTGAAATAAGCTAATATGTTATTAAAAGTTAAAAGTATACTTAAAGACGTCTATATGACGTTATATTGGGGCCACTTATCCCTTCTGCTCCTCCTGAAAACGACACTAATCCTAGTTCAAAATGGACATTTCTTTCGTGTATTTTGCGGCCAAGAAAACGCCCAATTTAGATAAGAAATAATCTTCGGAATGCTACAAGCAACTCTCAAATAGTTTCCTTTCAGATTACGAGGAAATGGAAAGAGATGCGTATCTCTTAGGAAGAAGATAAAGCACGCGCTAACTCGTGTCCGAGAGCAATCACTCTCCCTCGCGCATAGGATCACATATGCGGGAACGAACCGTCCCTTTCCCCGTGGGAGAATCTTCCCGCGGGGAATCCCCTGTTCTTTTTTTAAAACTCTCTCAACCCCGACCGCGGTCCACACTCCCTGGACGTCTGCGAGGCCAGTCGTGCCAAAAAATCCTCTGGCTTCACCACGGTATGCTGGGAAAGGTCAATCCGATGTCCTGCGTCCTTCAGGTACCACGGTCAAGGTCCCCGTAGGGTGAGGGGATGTGATCTGCTCTCGGTTTGCCAGCAGTCCACCTGCCTTCCACGCTGCGGAATTGGGTGCCAACAGACTGGAGTGTAAAAAGCGGAGTGTGGTTTTTCAATAGTTTTTTTCCTCTTATACAGTACATACACACGCGCGCCTGCGCCTCCACCAATCCCTTCATGCTTACTGGTACGTGTGCGGACTGTGATGGTGGGGCAGATTCGATGGTAAGTGGCAGTTATGGGTAGGGGAGAGCCTCCCCTGGGAGGAGATCCGAAAGGGTTGGAGGGTGGCCAAGGTAACGGGAAATTGGCGGGAGTGAGGAAGGAAGGGTATAAGTGGGGGTTTATTTATTGTATTGTGCAAAGGAGAATCTTCCCTTGGCCACTTAAAGAGGTCGATAGATGGCAGAGCTGTGACTGTTGGGGCGGAAGCTTGCGTTATCCATGCATGAAATCGGAGGGGATTACCCATATAAACCATTCGGCAAGTGAAGCAAAACCGCTCTATTTCAGTTTCACACTTGTCTTTTCGTGCGGAAGAAGGATTGCCAACATTTGGTCTACAATCAAAGCAGTAAGACCAGGTCCTTTGTATTCTGAACAATCGTTTCCGCTGCTTTTTTCTCGCATTTTCGTCCTCGGAGTTAAATGAATGTCTCGTTCGCTTTGGTGAACCGATTCTCCTTTTTACGTGTCTTTCTATTTCGGCATTTTTTACAACTTGGCAACTGAGCCACAAAATGAAACCATTATCACGTTTGCAGATTTTCTGTTAAATTAGAGATGTCTGGGAGAAAAATACATGGTCAAAGGAATCATTGAATATTAATGAGTGGTTGAGCAGTTGGCAAAGAAAGGTTTAGCTTATAGATTATCGCAGGAAGAACAAAGAGAGTCATCAGGATTATAAATATAAATTATTAAGATAACATGCTCACTCTTGGAATACTTAATTAATTTATTCCCACTAATATCATGTATATATTAACTTATAAGCTGTAGAAGTAGGTGAAAAACTGTCTTTGGAGGCGTAAACAAAGGATTACGTATTGGTTAATAATAATAATGCGACTTTATTAGGGGGAGATTGAGACTATCAAGTCTCTCCTTACTTCTAACCCTACCTCATATGAAGTTTAAAATGTATGACTTCCCAAAATTGAGAACGTTTTAAATTCGTAAATATACGGTGTGCATGTTTACAATAAATAACAGTTACGTTCAATAACGGTAAGATATTCGAAAGCAATTATAACATCAAAATATAAATGATACGTTCAAATATTCTTTAATAGCATATAATAGTGAAAATATTTCAAGATTCCTAATTGATATTCATAACAAACTCAGCGGTGCAATGGACAAGTCCCCACCGAACCACGCCTTACCTCACTGAGTAAATGGCTAGCTCAAGACTTTATAAAAGTTCAGCAAAAGTTGTTGTTCTACTACAAGCAAAAGCTTCGTGTAAATTTTCAGGAAGGTGCTAAAGACTTGAAGCTGCTAAGCGTTTAATTTTTCAAAAGTGAAAAATAGGTTGAAAAACTTACCGATGTATCTTCTGCTCCGATTTAGCTCCGTTACTCCCTATAAATAAAATGCTGTTGATTCCATTCTGTCTTAGGAAAGATTTATTCTACCGAGTGTCGTCGAAAATAAGACCGGATATGGATTATATTTACAACGAAAGACATAAGGGGTTTTTTTTAGGAGTCTTATTTTTTCGCAACCAAATATCCTGATTCCATTAAGTAAGAAAATCTACAACTTTTCAAGTACGAAAGTCCAAGAAGTGCATCGCTGCAAACAACTATGTATTAAATTTACTTTTAATTTAATGCGAGCGTCTTGTATACGATATAAACGATCGAACGAAATCCAGCTGCCTTTAGATTCTAAGTGCTCCTTATAAGGGTTAGATGGAAGAAGAGACTATCTGGTCTCAATCTCGCCCCACAATAAAGACGTTTTATTATTATTATATTTCTCCCAAGTTTATTAAAATATTAATGAAAAATCTCTTTAAATACCATGTGGAGTTAGTCATCTAGTCAGAGTTACTCGATCTCAATTTTGCCCCTTCCCAGTCTACGCACAATATGATCCTTGACGCAACCACGAAAGAGGAATGTGGTATACGCAGTAAAGCGGTACTTGATTTGCGGGTTGCACGCATTCCACGGGTGCAGATACGATGCAAGAAAATCTGAAATCTGCGGCGAGCCGCAACGTAATGTGTTTGGACGAATTTGTGTGAAAATTGATGCTGGAATCGTCAAGCCGGACATTTTCGTTTCCTCGCGTGTATCGCATACCCTTGTCTTGGAACATTTTCTGGCCATGATTTTCTTTCTGTTACCGCACGCATAGACCTCGGGGTTCACTTCGTTGGCAATCTCTAGTTGAAATATCACGTAAAGAAATTTTCTTTCCGAACCATATCCTTACTTGGTACGGTGTGCAAATATACTAGTATGTCTTAAAGACCTTTCTGCTTCTTTTCCGTGCCATTATTTCTTTTATCTTCGGCTATAGAACTCCTAAGATATATTAATACACATTTCACTCCTGTAAACTCGATACGCGAAGAAGTTACCTCGTGGAAGGCCATAAAGTAGGAAGTAAAACTCCTTCTCTCGAGTGAATAGAAGTGTACTTTGATCCACCAATTCTGGCTACCATCAGCCTACCCTAATCTTAGCTTTTTTCGTTTGGAAAATCTCATAAAATTAATTTTTCTGAAGTTTTTCTTTTCCCAAACTCCTTATCTGCGTAACCTTCCGAATAAACCTATCCTCTAAATAGGATATCGAGGTAAAAAATATCTTTCTTGCATGCTACAGGATGGGTAAATCCTCGATGCAATAAAGGCATAAAAAGTACACGCACTCTGCGTAAGTTTATCGAGTTGACACAAGTATGCATTTGAGAAAGGCTGCATATTCCCCTCACCGTCCATCATTTTAGTACCCTGTACGAAACCAACGGATTCAGAGCTTTTTCCCTCTTCTGATTTTCCCACAGCAAGAAGGGTCGTAAAGGCGAATGTTATGCTTTTGCATCGCTTTCTCTTACGTGAGGATATGAAATTGTTCGTTGATGCCTTCGGACATCGTTGACCAAATATTATATGTTGTGGGCGCCCCTGCAAACGATCGCTATTGAGAATTTCACTGTTTGAAGGCCATTATACCGAAAGGAAATACGAAGAAAAATGATGAAACGGGAAGAATCCCTTGTAACAAATGTGTGTTCCCTATATTTTAAGGTTATGTTTCTCCTCAAAATATAGTGGAATGTCATTTTCAAGTATATACGTTCGTGTTTTTAGTAGTGAGCAATGTATATTCGATGTGGTAGATTTGATTTATGTTAATGGCAATAGTTACGAATATGATATTATTATGGAAAATGATGCATAAAAAGATTTAAAACAAAAACTTCAGCTTTGGTAATTAGGCTGATCTAGTAGGTTGTAGCCAAATCTAAATTTTTGGTAACGGGGCTAAATGCTGAACCCGTAAAAACCGTACCAACAACAAATGGAATTCATGAGTAAGGCCTTCACATCCAAGGGAACGATTTTGGATCTCAAAGGCCAATTTAGCTATTCGCAAAGAGAATTCGAAGCAGTAATATTAGCATCCTTTTTCTGTTTGGGTGACGGTTTACGAGTACTAACTACAACCAGCTATTCCTAAGAACGGTAGCCCGAAAGAAAATATCCCTCGGAGAAAATTTTCCAGTTAATTTGAAAACTCTTTGGATTTTTGCTTTGGACGCTCTTTCATTCATTTCGTATTAACAAACCGACTGCTTTTACATCAATACAGCAAATATTAATTACTTGGACTTACAGTGTTGGTATTTAAAATTCAACCATACCTAAAAATGTTTAATCCTTATATATTCCTTCCGTACAATATCAACTTACAGTTATTGTGTACATTTATAGTTTATTATCAATAACACGGCATGAATAACACAAAAATATTCATAGAAGTGAGACAAACATTCTCAGTACTGTCTTACATATTATCGTCTGTAATTGTATCCATTTGACATGGGAATTTAATCAAATAGATACATCGGATCCTACATGCCGGTTACTGGTAAATTGAAAGCTAGGTCATGCTGAGTAAGAGAAAACTCATCAGGAAGTTTTTCCAAGAGTAGAAAAAGTATTTCCTTCAGTGCAATCGTCTTTTCTTAAATTTGGATCCAAAGGACGAGCCAAAGAATACAATCGCGTATACGTGATCTGCTGATGGTACGGTCATGGCGGACACGTTAGGCCACTCCTGGAATAATCAGATATGATCTCGCTATCGGTATATGATTTCCTATAAAATAACATCCACAACATTAATTTTGTGAAAGTGAATAAGAAATTTAAATTTCTTTGATCCTTAAATATGAAATTCATGTTAAGGATTCTCAAACAGAATTAGTTACAGTCAACTTAGAGAAAGGAGGGTGATAATTTTTGAAAAGACGTGTTTGGGAAAGGATGAACTATCCTAAAACTAGATTATTCATCTTATTTTGTTAATAAATTACCAAATTTTGATAGCCTTGAGAAACGCTTTTAGAATACATGTAAGTAAAACTATTTTTGTAACGCATTTTTATAAGATTTGAATGAATGCATTTATAAATCGCGGACAAAGTGATAGACTGTACCTACACTACCAATGGTGGAATGTTATGCATGTTATACAAACATCGTTGTTGAGGACCCTGGTTCGAATCCTGGCTGACCGGATTTTTCATAATTAGACAATAGTTGCATGTGTTCGTATGTTCTTTCGTCTATGCATAATGTAAAAAATGGGAAATGTGAAATTAATGAATATGAAATAAAATAAGGAAATCACTTAGTACACGTCCATATAAAAAAACTGATTTCTGCTTGAGAACTAAGAAGCAACTTAAAATAGCATTTCCGCTGCTGGAATAGCGAGCCAGATCCTCATAACTATTAATTTCATCCTCTGGCAATATTTTCGGGCGGAACATTGAAAATTCCAAATCCATTCCACAGCGTAGTTGCGCCGCGTCTGGGAAAATATAGTTAATATCTGTCCAATTTCATCCTCTAAAAGGAACGGAAAGAATCTCGGAGGAGATTTCCGTAAGAAGGAACAAGTAGCAAAGGAGATGGGGAACCAGCTGAAAAAATGAAGAGGGAATTCAAACAACGTCGAGGAGGAATTTTTCGGGAGGTGAGGGCGGCGTAGGAGAATTAGTTTCGAGAAGAAATGAGTCCCAGAGGATTCGAGGGATGCTCGGAGATTGTCGTCAAAGTGATGCCGGAGATGGGATTAGTGCCTTCTAAGGAAGAAAGGGATCCTGCGGGAATAGTTTCCTTGGCGACGGGAGGATTCGGGTGCTAAGTGATCGCCCTTGTCGCTTCCCTCTGATCTCCGCCGCCTTTCACGCCGTGGAAGCTGTTTGGACCTGAAGAATGGAGGAAATAGTCCGAATGAAACAGTCTTAAATCGCGGATTTTTTCCCGGCCGTTTATTTTTATACACGTTTTCCATTCGTCCTGTCTCTCGCACGCCGTGATTATCTCCGATCTCTTCCGTGACACCCTCATTATCCATTCCTTTTTACGATCCGATTCTCTCCAACCCTCCGCGCCTGGAAGGGGGAACGAAAGGTATTAAGACTGTCGTGGATCCGGAGGATTTTTGTCCGGATTTTTTTATAAGTCTGGTATTGTGTCATGTAGTGCGGACGGCGGGGTATGTTTTGATGCCGAATGCGCGTCGCAATCGTCGGTGGAATTGCTCAATTGGAAATGTATTGCGGTTTAAAAGTCGGCGCGGAGAGGCGTTGCGGCGGTTTTTTTCTTCTGTTTACACGGCTACTTTTTCCCCGCTCCTAACGATAATTCGACTAATTTTTTCCTCCCATTTCGCCCGTTTATTGTTGCGCTAAATGGCGTGGGAGAGGATGGGCATAACCTCCAGTTAGCACCCTCGTGGCTAATGTTGCGTCTCGCCGAATGCAGATTTAATTGGCATTCATTTAATTATTTCCGTGAATGGAAGCCTTGAGTACAGTGGGGTCAACGGTCAAAGCCTATATTCATCACAAATCGAAACGGTACATTATTATAATTGTGTTTTTATTGTATTTATATCTTATATTTTTAGTCGTTGAATTTGAATAAGAACGTGATACATCTGGAATATAGAGTTTATGTTGCTAATTAACTTTGCTGTGACTAACAATTCGATGAGTTTTTGAACTTGATTTTTTTTCGTGAATGGAATGAGCTGTACCATCTTAGGGCATTCAAGAGGTTTTAAGATTTAAGATATCATTTACTTTGCATAATATCATATCATTTTATGTCATGTCATGTCATACAATATCATTTTCTGTGTTTAATAGGTAGCTACTATTTTTAGTTACCTCACCTCGATACATAGCAACGTTCAACGCCTTCGTTTTTATTACAAGCACGGGTTTTCATGTTTAGGAATGAAACTATCCCATGAAAAAACTTCAAACTTTAGTTAGAAAAATTTTCTTTCAGACAGGAATAACAAGTGTGAAAAATAGCGACATGACTGGGACTCGAATCCAAGTCTCCCACTTTAACAGTGTGGAAAAGACGCGGTAATTCAGTAAGAATACCTGCTCGGAAAGTGGGACACCTGGGTTCGAGTCCCAGTCATGCCGCTATTCTTCACACTTGTTATTTCTGTGGGATTAGTTGCGTGACTTCAGTGTGCAAATAAATTCACCTTTCCTTACATCCTTTCTTTCAGACATTGAATCCCTGCTAACCTTCGATATGTTCAAATATATACCTGTAATTTATATACATGTATTCAGGGCTCGAATCCACTTTACGTACGTAAATTGGGATATTAGTTGAGGATATTAGGATAAATTAGTTAAGGTCGCAAAGCTTTAAAATCTGGTTTTTTATTAATTGTTAGGTGCAGTGTTTATTAAGCCATAATTAGCAGTTCTGCATGCGTTGGTGCAATTCCTAGTGATAGTCAATGTAGCCATAGCCATAGCCATTTATAGAAAGATGTTTCTGATGACCTGAATAGCGTATATCAGCCAATTAAAAAACGTTGATTATAGAAATATTTTCTTTGGTTTTAAATAATGACATGCACAGTAAAAGATGTGTTTTTCATGGCATATTTTTTCAATAACACTTTATTTTTAAATATGTTTCGGTTTATATTTTAGTTATTCCTCGTTAATCCTTAATTTATCCTTATCGCTGATACGATTGATACTAATTTTGCTATTCTCCTTGTCTATTAAGTTAAGTATTCAGAGAAGGCTTTCTATTTAGTCAAGTTAATTTTATAAATAAGCAAGTATTGCCATATTTTTAGCATGCAGGATGCCGCTGACAAGGTATCGTTTTAAATGAATCTATACATTTAAAATTGCTCATTTCTCGTGAAAAGGCTACAAAGCTCAAAATAATACCTATATTTATATTTATTTACTCATTAAGTCAAAAAGGTACCCATTACTTTTACGGATAACATCTAAATTAATGGTATTCATGCATGTTTAAAGTTAACTTGTATTTGCCAGATAAAATCGGCGGAGTAATTTCTCTATCTTCATTTTATATTTTAACTAATTTCGTAGTTTTTCATTCTTAATATAAGATATCTTCATTCTAGTAATTGCTACGGTGGCAAAAGGCGCTGCTATATGTTAAGATAATCTTGTTTAAGATTGACTGATTAAATTGGAGGAACCGTTACAGTAATTTCTGGTACTAATGGAAAGGTCATGAAACGTAAGGAAATTCCTGAGAATGAAATTTTAATGGTAACTGGTTTTTCTCTGCCGGCGTAAGAATTCCGTTAAGGCAGGTTTATCTTCGGAGGGTATCCCTAAAATCTACTTTTCTTAACGATAATTCGCTCTCGTCTTCGTGTTTTATTGGACTCCTTTTTTTAACAGAGAGTAACGCTCCATAATGAGGTAATTTAGACCGCTTGTAGATCAGAAAGATACGAGATTTGACTAGTAGAATTCCCAATGACGATTCGCAGTAGTAATACAGAGGAGTGTATGGCAAAAGTTACAAATACTCACTGCTAACAATGAAAGATTTCGTAGTTTCTTCTTGGTTCAGATCTGACTGAGAGCCTAGGCACGCAATACGCAAAAATGATCCTCTATTAATTAATGGTAATTTATGTATTGGCTTCGCCTTATTTCAATTTTACATATTCGGGATCTCATCATATATCGTCCTACGCAATATCCTCCAAACTGTCTTTTATCGAGGGGAAGAGTCTTAGAAATAATTAGAATTAGAGTAATCACTCCTCAAAGTAGATCATTCGAAAGGCAGTCGTCGCTAAAGTAGTTTTTTCGAAATACTGACTTATTAGTAGGTATTAGAGGATTTGAGAGAACGTTGGGCCAAAGGAATCTAAGATTTAACACTAAATATCTTCCTTTCGAATAACATCTCGATAATGGCGAGATATATCAGTGCCGTCACTGTAAACATGGTGGCTGCATGCAGTAAATAATATTGGGCCCCCCTGTGGATTTGGGATCCACATGCATTAGAAATGGTCTCACGTTTAGATATGATCCAATGTAAAGAAAGGAAGTCGTTTCATATGCTGATATTTCAGCTTCAACATTAGTGTTACGGTCGTGACAAAAAACCTTGAGCGGGATTCGCTCTAGTTGAAGAGATCAGGTTGCCTAATTTTCATTTTCAGAAACATCATCGTGTCAGAAATTTTCGAAGAAGTCGATAATGGTGTATCCTAGTTAAATAGGGCACGAACTCCAAACTAAATTCTTTATAACTTTATAATAATTATCTATACATATATTTGCTTCCGGCTGTTTTTTCGAAGAGCGTTAGAGAAATTATCATGCAAGAGTTGGAATATAATGTATAGGGATGTTGTTTTTAATGTAACCCCTGCCATACGACACTGGCGACCTAGATATGTAAATGTAAATAACACATGTGGCTCCTCCATGTCGGGGGACCACGAGCATTTTGAAGGCTGCAAGTATATTAGTATGTCCATGGGGAACAGTGGCTTAATAACTTTGTACTAAAATTGAATGGGAGATATCGAGAGCTGAAAGCATCTTTTAAGGTCTGGGTTAGATACGAAACAAAAATTTCATTGCGCATCTGAACGAGGGCCTCTCATCCCTCGTTTCGAATATCTTTCTTCCATTACCCCCTCGAATTTCAACCATTTCTCTTTGCCCCTCTCCAGCATCCCTTTCTGTGCCCACTCTCCCTCGCCTCTCACTGTTTGCGCATCTTCCTCTCACGAGATGGAGTGCGCACCCACGGGTAGTGATGTATGAATAATGAACAGAAGAAGGGCTATACCCCCACGGAGTAGGAGGCGAGATGCGAGGGATAAAAAAACTCCATCTGGCGAAGAAACGAGAAAAGACAGGTAACGGATTCGGGGAACGTAAAAAAGAGCGAAAACAAAAAAGAAACAGTCGTAGAAACAGTCTCACAAACAAGCCGTACAAAAAACATCCAGAAGAGGGTTGAAGAAGTAAAGGGGGTTAAAAGAGGTTTTCGGATGAGGGGTGAGGGGTCGAAAAAAGGGATTAGATAAAGGGTAAAGAATGCTCCGATGCGGGTTGTGTACTTCTCCCCGCGAATAAAAGAAAACGAGATGAAATGGAACGTAAAAGAGAGAAAAGAAGAAAACAAGTGAACGGAAGAAAGCGGGGGATCGAAAAAAGTCGGGCGGGGTGATGTTTGCGTTTTGAGGAGAGAATGGGTGACGAGGATTCTTTTTTCTGTTTGTTCTTTATGGCAAGCGCAAGAATAATCATTGCAGTGGCGTAAAAGGGGCGCGCGAAAGGAGAGAGAGAGAGAGAGACGGAATGCGTTACTCATTTTTTTCGGCGCGGAAATGCCGTCGGAGGGCGTTGATGGTGGGCGTCGCGGAGTTTAGGCGGGAAAAGGGGCACGGCTTTCTCTTTATCCTTATCGAGAAGAAAGGAGTAGGTGTAGCGGGGGTGTGGTGGAAAAGTTGAAGGGGACGAAAGAAGAAAATGTTTTGGAGTGTTCGAAAAGAGGAAGGTGAAGAACAGTAGGGTAAAAATGTAACGAAAAGTGTCGCAGAATGCATGCGCCTTATGTACCCATACGGTACATTATGTAAGTACGAGAGACGGTGCGCTTTTATAATGAATCGTTGCAGAGGGCGTCGCGCGAGTGGGTGACTGACAACAAGAAAAATGTACAAGGCGAGACTTCTTTGAAAATTCATGTTTCGTTTAATGCGAGGTGGTGTTGTCATGACAAAACAAGCCTTTTCCGCCGAGAGGGTTGGAGGTGAGGGAGTTTTCCAGGACGGCGTGGAAAACATCTTTTTTTCTTGTTTAGCTCTTTTCCGAGTGAGAAGAACGGAAAGGAGGGAGGGGTGGGGCAACGGATTATTGCATTGCTCTCCGGGGATATTTTGCTAGCTCTTTAACTTTTCTAACTGATGATGTTTGTGTTTAGAAATTCGTGAGAAATTTTTGTTTGCCGAGTGGAAGATGAAATCCTGAATATCAAATTAATCGGAGAAAATTATTTTTGTTAAAATTTTTGTCATTGGTTCATGGCTCAAGAGTTACCAAAATAATAGAGGGATGGGTTTTAATGCAAAGAGTTTGAAGCACGGGAGTAAATTTAATATACGTATTAATTAAAGGTTTCCTAATATTATTTAT
>KZ309250.1:86316-127262 GCA_000376725.2 Ladona fulva | reverse complement strand
TCCGCATATTTTCGAAGGAGCATAAATATGCCAACGACCAAGAAGAAAGGCGAGACTTGGGAATATCTGGAGGAGCAGATGTTGGTGACGCCGCACAGGGACAGAGGTTGCGGTTTGGGGGCGTCCCTTCTTTGGGGGCAGTCGGTGGAAGGACGTGGGCTAAGGAGGACTTGTAGAAACCCCGGGGGTTTGTTGTATGTGGCAAAAGTAATAAACCCATTGAAAATCTACTCAACCCTTGTGATTTACCCCATTATTCCCTCTTGAGGATCGCCGAAATCAGGCTGTCCGAACGGCACGTTACAATGTCAACATTGGCAGTTCTGTCAACTCAGTCCCTGGTTCACACACAAATATTTTTCTGTACTCATATCACACAGAAGTTTCACGACTAGTTCCTGAATTTCGATAAACAGCTCATCATCATTTTCAACGACAAATGTTTTAGGATCCTGGTCCCCTAGGAATCCAGCTTTCAAAAAACACTTTGTAACTGTAGATGGGTGAATCGACTCGATAGAAGAAATCGTCCATAAAATGGCATCCCAGACAGTCACTTTTTTACCTCGAAAAGGGGAATCGATTCGCAAAACTAATGTTTAAGAAATCTTTTTCTATAAAAATCTTTGAAATTTTTTACGATTCCCAAATCTAGAGGTTGACACACTGAACTAGTATTTTGTGGCAAGAAAATCAACTTAATATTACTGAATTGTAAATCAGGATCACAAGTTGCATTGTCCAGAAATAGCAAGATTTTCCTGTCTTGTCTTTTCAATTTGCAGTTCAATTTTTCAAGTCACTCGCTCATTATCCCGCTCGTCATCCATGAATTCTTATTGCTTTTCCACTCAACCTTCACTTTTTCTAAATGTACCCCTTTAAAACAACGAGGGTTGGCAGCGTTGCCGATTATTACCGGTGGTTTGAAATCCCCAATCATGTTCATGCACAAAAAATGGTGAGCCGTTGCTTAGAATTTTTGCCCCCGTGACATTTCGAGGCACTGAAACATAAAGTTTTTCTTGGCAAGGCATTGTAAAAAAGTCTGGTTTCATCACAGTTAAATATGTGACGTGACGTAAAACACAAGTTTTTGACTTGAGCCTTCCATTCCTCAGCGGTTGCTAAAGGAACACTTTCTGATTCACCGCAAATAACTTTTGCACAAATATTATGCCAAAATTTGAATTTTTCCAACCAGCCATTTGAGGCCTTGAAATCAGGACATTGCAATTTCTTAGCTACGGCAAGAGCTTTTTCTTGCAATATTGGTCCACTTATCGGTATACTTCTCTGCCTTGCGGCGCAAAACCACTCAAACGCAGTCACGTCAATTTCAATAGCCTCGGTTTTCAGCTTCTTTTTGGCACTATGACTGCAAGTGTTTTCTCGCCACATTTTGGAAATCGACTCACTATCTTTCAAAATGGTCAAAATTTGTGTCTTGCCAACTCCGAATTGTTCAGCAAGATTACATTGATATTACATATATTACAATACAATACATATATTGAACTTACCAAACTTCTCTAACACTTGGTTTTTTTCCTCTAATGAGAGCCATTTCCTCTTTGCAGCCATTGTAAAATATGCCTGATGCAAAATACACATGTCCTCTAGAAAATCAAAAGGATTTTACTAAGCTGTCCTGAGGGAGTGCACTCCTTTAAAGGACACTTAAAGCTAATTAGAGGTGGGGGAAACTGCCAGGCTTTCGTCTCAGATAAGAAGAAAGAGAGAAAATTGCCCTCAAAACCCTTCTTGTTACATTAATGAAGCTAGATATCTCTTAAGAATCAAACGTTCAGTCCAAAAGTCATCTTGGTCTGGAGAAACAAGCAACATTGACGGTTTCAAGACACCAAACGTCAAAAATCTTTCCTAAGCTTTTGTTATTATTATTATTATGATGAAAATCGTTTAACAGACAGTAGTCGCCCACCTGGTTGGCATTGGAGGTTGTAAACAAGGGCATGAGTCTATGTCTGGTCGATCGCCAGGTGGTCGCGGTCGTTATAGACTGTGGTCGTTATAGAGAGGTCCAGCACCACAGTAATAGGACACATCCAAGGAATTCTATGACTGGTCTTTAATAGAGGTGGTCGCTAGTGAGAGAGGTTGTTATAGGAGGTTCGACTGTATATTAAACTTAACACTACAAATTCTTGGGGTAGTCAATGAAACAGGGTCTCAAACAAAGTTCGGGTTCATCGGGACAATCAGGGCAGTAGGTGGTCACGTTTTTCCTTACACCTTTGGAATAACAAACACAACCTTCTCTGCTTACGTTTATTACTTAATAAATATGGAAAATGACTAAAACTAAGCTTAGGACTACTTTGAATAGACATTAGGCTATCAGGTAACAAACAGCAGATTAATTCTAATCTAAAATCGTACAAACTATTTTTTTTTATACTATACCTGGGGTATTCCATGTCAAGTGGAACAATTTTAGAGAAGTGCCCTGCTCGACCATCACAGACTTCAATGAAATTTCGTGTGAACATAAACTCATATTCTCTATGAATAGAAAGCATGATGCTCTATTACAACCTCACATCCATTCTGTCTTTCTTCGTTTGTCTTATTGACATCCATTTTACATAAGTAAAATCACAACAACATAATGTATAAATGAAAAATCTGAAAAGAGAAGTTATAGAAGGTTCTGAAATTATGACTGTAAAATGAGTGCAAGAGATCACTTCAGAATCCCTCATCCAAAACATGCTAAAGTGCGAAATCACTATATTACCATCAAAATATTTAGCCACCGTCGTTGATGCAGAACACCACTAGTGGGCTTACAGATTATATCACACAAGAAATATAAGATATAGCATACAAGAAATGAATTACACATGTTAACTCTTTAGCCGCCGAAGTCTGATATAAACAAACTGGCTTACACTAACCTTACAATAGCTGCCGAATACAGATTTACCCCTCGCTCTGGAAAAACTTTTTCCGCATTTTTTTATTTTTCTCTCGTGTGTCCAATGTCATCTGTAAACACAGATGTGCACTTTAAACTGTTAAGTTCAAGTAATTCTTAAAAGAGTGTAAAGTGGTCCTCTTATGCAAGGCACGCTGGTAGACATGGCCTCTCTCGGAATAATACAGTTTAGAAGAAATAACTAACTCGAATAATAGGCTGATATGTGTCAGGAACACAATTCACTGAATGATTCGATTTTGACAACATAAGACTGAAAGTTAATCAGGAAATAACAAAAATAAAGTGACACAATGTAAAATCAGCAATAGACGAGTATGCTAATGTACAAGATGTTCCCATAGCAACGTCATCACATTGATCACTATTTTTTGGGATTATATGCCTGTGATGAAAAACCAAGTCTACAATTTTAGAGGGATAACAGCATGCTCTCTTTTATAAAGGGAAATAGAAAGAGTTACGAGAGGGTTTTGTTTTGTAAATGTGAACTGAAAATGCCCTATTTTTGGTGTCGTAACAAAATTAATAATATTTAGTCAATTTTTAAACTAACGAAAGGCATTAGGATTAGGCCACCAAATTCAGAGCTGATCGTTAGGGTATCACGTCTGTCTTTCCACTTGAGAATGCATACACCTTTATTTTTCCAGCTGTGGATTTCCTTGCCTTTACATAACTTTTATTTAATACATATAATATATAATAATAATATCAGCTGGATTTCCTTTTCTGTTGGCTCTTAGTGTCCAAGTACAATATATTTTATCGTCTAGGAGTTCTTCAGCTAGTTGTCGGGACGGCCCTGATTGAGAAAATCTATCTCTGAGCTACATTAAAATTAATTAAATCTACATTAAATAAAGAATATATAATAAATACAGAACTACAGCATTAACAATGCAATGAAGGAATATATAATGGGAAAACACTTCCTTTAGCTGCTGTGGTCATCAAGCTGCCGACATCAACAAAAGGTTGAGAAAAATCTTCTTACAAAGAAATCTTCAAAACCAAACAGAATCCAGAAAGGATTAAGTCCTGCCACCTATTCTTAGATAAATTCCACAAAAGAGCCTAATTGTAAAGAACATAGCATATTCAAAACGAAATGCAATGTTCAGAAATATTAAATGTTTATAAACTTCAAAATTTATAAAATAACATAATGAAAAATTAAATAAATTACAAATAGTTAAGATTTCTCTAAAGATAAGAATGTATTTAAAAGGAATTATTAAATACACTATCATTATGCTATGATCAAATATTAAATATTATACTGAAAAATATTACTCACCAAAAATTTCAAAGGAAGACGACAAAATAAAGAAATGCTCAAATCGCAAACGAGTGCTTCCTCACCAAAGACAGGACAATATGACTGCGAGGCGCTAAAAGAAAGAGCTTCCCCCACGTCGGATCTTCCCTGCAGCTGCGGGAAACGCACTAGAGTTTATGAGTTCTTAAGAAGTCATCCGCACAGAATGAGTTAAAAGATGAGCGTAAATTGCAATATTGTTCTATCATAGCAAAATATTTCAATCAAATCGGTGGAGCATATTTCGTGGCCTCTCCTTGTAAGTTAGGGAGAAAATCTTGAAAACATAGCTCTTGAGTTGATGTCGTTCATAAGGAGTAAAATTCTCTGGATATATATTGCTGTTATTAAACACACTGAACATACACCCTCATCACGCTCGAAGAAAAGTCAAGAGAACTCTAGATGTTACTGATCCCAAATAATTCACAAACAGTCCTATACGGTTGTTCTCCAACAACTGACAGTGACTGAGATTTTTGGGTAAGTCTGCCATATGGCATATCCTAGACCAGCTTAGTTAGAAGATTTTAGTTCACAGAGGCTCCCTTTGTCATACAGAAAAGTTATATATGACAATTAAGATGCATACTTCATATCCCATAATCTAAAGTTGGTACTATATCATTTAGCAAGGAGCAAATAAACAAAGGTGGAAGTGTAAATAAATATTCTAGTCGGCCTCTAGGACGAACTCCTAGGCAATTGCTTTTGTAACATAAACTGAGGAAAGAAACATCCTATGACCAAGCACTAACCCTCATACATGTTATTACCACTAAGCCTCATATGTGTTATTCTGTTCTCCTTTTTCCAAATGCATTTTATTTGGATTTCGTTATCTCTCTTGTAAGGAAAAAGAGATTCAGTGATCTAACTGGAATTTCAAAGCTCTTCAAATTAAGATTATTTAAACATAGCCTAAGCACAAAATGATAAGTTTACTATATTTTTATGAAGAATTTGCTGTCACAGAATCATAAAAATTCTTGTTGGTGATCAAATCAAGGAGATTATTTTAACCAATCAGAAAAATGGACAAATTGCTTTATAACAGCTTTAGTAGCTCAAGTCATTTGCGTGCATGCTGAGGTCTGCGTTATTTCTGAAATATTAACTCATTGTTTGACATTATCAAAAAACTTGTAGGATTTTGATTTATACAAAAAAAATCAATATTTTCCCAGAAACTTTCTCCCTTGAAGATATTTCCAATGCAAATATTATAACAAGTAGCTGGCGACTACCTTTCACAATGCATTTTGCCAAAAACTCTCCTCATTTCCATAGATTTTCCCAAGTTGTTAGTCTCCAAAATGTTTCACTGGAAAATTGATGACATTGGTGGAAAGTGGATGAAAAAAAGGCAAATTTCAGTACATTTCAAAATATATTGCTTCAAAGAAAACCACAACTAATTCCCAATTTTCTTGAAAGTATCGCTGTTTTATTTTTTCTTTTTTTGTGATAATATTTAATACCGTATTTTTTGGTAGATAACCGACGTTTTATCTATACAAAAAAATATAGAAAAATGATAAAAATAATGGTGTGTGACATACAACGGAAAATCTCGTTTCATTGAATATCTTGAATATTGAACTCTGAAACAAATGACTAAACAACTCACATCATAGAATGTGGAAGTCACGGAGTATATACTTACGTACTAGGGCAATTTTATTTCAACTTACATATTGTAAATGTTAACGTAATCAAATAATTCCATTGAAAACACAAGAGTATATAATTATCATAAAACATTACAGTAGTGAAAAAACATCCTCGTCACCATAATACAAAGGAAGAAAGCATAATAAAGGAAAATGAAGTAATTGATAAAAGAATTACAGAATAACTTGTTAAGAAATGTTAGTCGAATTCGTCTCCCGAGTCACAGTGGAACGAATCCAATTAATATTTCCACTGGAACATCAGCAACTTTGCTTTCTTCAGTAACTTCATCGTTTTCAGATTCTGTTGTTTCTGTATCCTGCATATCCCCAAATGATTTATGAAAACCTCTTTGGATGCAAGTTACTGTCACAGAATTCCAGCTTTCCGATATCCATTTGTATATTTCCTCATAAGATGGTCGCTTCATCTTCCCAGAGTTTGTATATTCATGGACACCTGCAATCATCCACTCCTCCCACTTAGCACGAAGCTTTGATTTGGAAGATTTATTCACTTTTAAATCAAGGGGTCGAAGTTTTTTCATCAGTCCACCAGGTGTAATTGCTAGCTTTGAGTATTTCTGGATCAATTTCTTTACTTCGGGCACTAAATGAGCTCGACATGCATCCATAATTAAAACAGATTTTGGGCTGAAGAAAGCATGTTTACGTTTTTTCCAAACATTATCCAACCAGATCTTTATCATTTCTTTATTTATCCATCATTTTTCATTTGTGGTAACAATATGGTCTTTCAAAAAACGCCCCTTTGGAATAGTTTTTCTCTTGAATATCACCATAGGAGATAGCTTGGAACCATCTGACGTTATGCACAATAGTACTGTAAAATTGGACTTTTCGTATCCTGTCGTAGTAATGGACACTTCCTTTGCACCTTTAAGATTCACCATTCTTGCAGTTGGAAGGTCAAAACTTACTGTGACTTCATCCATAATACCCACATGCATTTCTTCTAATCTGAAAATGCTCTCTTTCACAAATTGTCTAAATGTAATCGCATTGGCCTCCCAATCTATAGGTAGTTTCTGGCCAATGCTTGTCAATGCATGAACACTTAAATTATTTCTCCTCATGAATCGGAATCCCCAAGAGGGATATGCTTTGAAGTCTATTATTTTTTCTCTCGTACTATTTGTCTTGCTTGAAGTAAAATTTGAGTTGTTGAGAGTCTTATTCCTCTTGATCTTTCAACCCAATCATAAACTTCTTTTTCCAGTGTTGGCCAGAAACAATTTCTGTAGCACATAGATCGTTTTCCACAATGCAGTTTCTTAAAAATCTCCTCATTCTTTTGCCACTCTCTCACACTCATTTACATTGAATTTTCTCCCTGCTGTACGATTTCCATTTTCTTTTGCGAACTGAATTACTACTGAGCCATATACGATTTGCATGTTTTTGCTTTTATTTCTTCCATGGCCTTACAATAATAAATATAACTAGGTACTATTGAAATGCTTTTGATACCACGTTCAAAATTTATTAATGATTTTTAATGTGCTTTATCATGAAAAACAGTACAATTTTGAAATGCGCGTTATCAATGCATTTATCACAGAAATTTTTGAAATGCATGTTATCTTTACATTATCACAGTGAAGAGATGTTAAAAATGTGTGTTATCTAGTAGGTGTGTGCTATTTACCAGAAAAGATGGTATTAATTGAATCACAGAATTCTGTTTGGAATTACTTTTACTGTAGAATGAAAATTTTTAAAATTGATTTTTGCCAACTTTCTTTCCTTATTCAAAAGTGCACACCGTTTCCCCTTAAGAAATACATAGGGCCATAAGATTAACAGTGTGTTATCAAGACGTTGGATGTAGTATATAAGGTAAGATAAGAAAGGACGCTCCTGGTAGTCATAATGCTGGATGTACCAACTAAAGCATGCGAGTGAGAAGGAAGAAAGGGAAGAAGGGAGAAGGGGAACACCAATGCCATCTATCCGAGATAAGACGTGATTAAAAAGTGATATCAAAACCTCCCATAATGTTAGCCCTCTATAAGATTACTCTATGGTATTACCTATCTTCACTCTCAAGGAAATCTAGTTTGGTTTTAACAGCCAAAAGAAAGAATACTTACTTATTCTTTCTAACTTCAAAGTGATGATTGCAAATATGATTATTATTCATCTGCACATATGATTGAAAATTTATTTTTCATTTTATTTCCATATGATTGACCAACAGTGATTAAAAAATTACGAACGATATACCATATGTGTGTGTATTCTTGTTTTCATATTCTTCATTACAGAGATCAGAAACTACAAACTGTCTCAGCATGCATTCTGTATGTCAATTAAAGCTGAAGAAATAAATGAAGTGGCATGGACCAATTTGGGAACATTGTATTTGTGCTTGGGGGAGATAAGATCGGCTCATGCTGCATTTTCGAAAGCTCAGAGTATTCAACCTTCCTATCATGGTTGTTGGATTGGACAGGTACTGACTAGCAAAGTAAATTACTTGGTATGCTTTTGTTTTTGTTTGAATATCTGGTCCTTAAAACAGCCAAATGAAGTATTTTGGTACATGAAATCTTCACTCTTCGATATTTCCATTTGAAAGACTACTGACTGGTTTTTTATTATGGATACTCAAATTTGGAGTTGAATAGAAAATAAACTAGCAATCCCAAAGAAAAACAATTTAGACCTAATTTTAGCATATTTCCTCCCTTTCCTTTCATCCTGCGTTCAACCACATGTTGGAAAAAAATTGTATATTTTTGGTATTTTATCGTAGGAATCATATAGCTGTCAGTTTTTTGCACTCCTGAACTTAATTAAGCTAATTACCAGTTGTCCAGGTAAGTATATTCTGAACTTGTGTTGCAAAAGAATTATACGTAACTTTAGTTTTCGATAGGTTTATCCTGAGTCCTATTTTCTGCCTCGCCATGTTCAGTCCTATTTTCTGCCCTGCCGTGTTCAGTTCTTGGAGTCTTGATGCTAGATCTTCACCATTTGTTGCGAAGAGTATTATATCATCTGTGAAATGCAGATGACTGTATACCATTATATAATTCAGATGACAAATTCACAAACAAGAATGGCACAAGACTCATCGAGCTATGGTAACAGAACAACCTGAAGATCATGTCCACATCCCTCAGAAAATCCCCACGAAAACAGAAGACATGGAGATCACCTATACAACAGATTGGCAAATTCCAGATAGACCATGTGGCAATCTCATACCCAGTACTTACCAGCTTAACTTCTTTACTTAACCAGCAGTTTTCAGAGACAAAATCTATATCTATCCTTTGGGTTTTAAGACAACACCGTATTGGGAAATACTGTGGAGGTTATTTTAGCCTAATGTATTCATACATCCCCTGCCATACGCTATTTACATTTGCAGCCTCTTACAAATCTTAATATATCCGTTTAGTTTGAAGAACATAACTTATTGGGAAATGCCACATATGGTAGATTAGGATTTAGGAAAATGCAAAAATAAATTTATAAAAATCCTTGCAATGTAAAAATGAGGAAAGTACCCTTTTTGGGGCTTTCTAGAATCAAACCTATAGAACCTATGAAAGAAATCTCTTTAATTGCATTTTCTGATGGTCAGGGTCTTCACGAGAAAACATCATCGGGTCTGTGACGTCTTTCGTTTAGCACCAAATGATGAAAAAATAAAAACCCATGCGATTTAGAAAATCGCAAAATTTAGCAAGTTTAGGGCCTTCTAGGATCAAACCCATGATACCCAGGAGCAATGTCTCAATTGCTCCTTAGCAAGTCGCTCGGTTCATTTACGCATAAAAAATCAAAAAATCACCTATCACTCAGGTTTTAAGGCAAAATCACATTGAGAAGTAGCTTAAAATATTATCTGATTTTCCTGTATATTTCTTATAGAGAAATATTTAATCCACCCTGGTGTCAAACCAAGGATCAATAACCCCCTGTTTTATGCTATTGGCTGTTTGCAGCGACTTACAAATCTAAATCTATCTGTTTTCGTTCAAGACAAACCTATTGGGAAATATCATATAGAGTAGATTAGGTAAGGCTCTAATACACCCCAGCCATATGCCACTGGTGGCGATTCCTCGATATGCTGTAGCATCAAACCTATGGCTGCTAGGGCAAAAGTCCTTACGGCATGCAATAGAAATCCATTTCTGCTAACAATATTATGAATTTCAAGCTTCTATCTTAATGGTAAATGCCCTAAGTGAATTTTTGAAAATCCATGCTATGTATTCAGACAGGGTAAGTACTTATTTTGGGGCCTACTAAGAGTTTGTTCTGTTTTTCCGTGGACATTTAATAAAATTTTTAAGTAAGGCCATGCTTAACAGTTTCATTTTCCCTATTTAATGAAGGCTCTGATTGCTGAAAGTGTGGGATCCTCTGGAACAATGGATCTTTTCCGTCACACAACTCAATTGGGTATCCATCCCGAAAGCTGTTTAGGATATGCTCATTGGGTTTGCACAACTCTGGATCTTGCCAAGCACAATGAAGAACTGCAGAAGAATGCTACCTATATATACTCAATTGTAAAAATGCATGCCATTCCAATTGCCACTGATTGTTTAATATGGTACACAGGCAAGTTTCAGTTTTTTTAAAATTAGATGAACTCTGTGAAGTTGAATTTTCAGCTATCCTACGAGTTCTTTTTTTTCTTAACCAAATCATCTTTGGACCTGATGTTCCATTTTCTATATAGTAGTAAAGATAGTTGGATATTAATGAGAAATTATTATAAATTTTAAACTGATTTCTTTATAGATAACAATAATATCTTTATCTTTATACAGAAGTAAGTTTTCAATTGGTATTATTCTTTGTTCAAAATTAATTTAAGAAATAGGAGCTACTCTCCACTTGTTAGAGGGTTAGTTTGTTATTTTAATTTCCATTTAAACAAATATCTTCAACAATATATTCCAGGAAGGATACACAATGAGCCAGCTGCATACAATATGCTTGGTATTTTATTAGAAAGGCAAAAACTTTACAAAGGAGCCAGGCAGGCATTTGGAAAGGCATTATCTCTTTCAGAAAATTCTGAGGAAGATAAAGTAGTGGATATAATCCGAAATAATTATGCTCGTGTATTGGTTTCTGTGGGAAGCTTTGAAGAAGCAGCAAAGCAGTACCTCGCAATCAAGAATCCAGATTATGTGACACAGTGCGGGCTTGCACAAGCATATTTGAAAGGTAATGTGAAAACAAAAATGACTGTTATATACTTGCGTGTAAGTCAACCATTAAGTACAAATTATAGGGAAAAAAAATTAAGTTTACGTTTATATAGAACAGAATACATCTTTATTCAGGGAGAGGTTGAGACTAAAAAGTCTCCTCTTACCATAATATGAAATTAAAAGGAGTAAATGTGTGTTTCTAATAAGGTAATTTAGTTTATCTTCCTCAGAACGTTTCAATGCCGATGAAACTGTCTTGTTCTGGTAAGGATGCAGGGAAGAAGTTACATTTCAAAGTGGAAGTGATTGGCACCAGATTAAACTCGAGTAAAGATCATCTAATTTTGCTTGTTTGTTCTAAATTTTCTGGTGATTTAAAGTGCAAACCAATTCTAATTAATCATGCTGAAAATCCTCGCCCATAGAATGAGAAAAAGCAGTTTCGTTTACAGACTGGTTCAACTTTTACTTCATATCTGATGTCAAAGATTACTTCAGAGGAAAACTGTAGCCTTTAAGGTTTTGTAGTATTGGTGGTAATTTGCGGATCACTTAGTGAAGAATAGAATAGAGTATGTCTCTATTCAGGGTGAGATTGAGACTAAAAAGTCTCCTCTTACATATAACCTTTTGTCATTTTAAAAGTGCTAGAGAGAAAAATAGCAATAAAAGCATTAGCAAAAAGAGAAAAGGAAGAAACTACAGAGTGGATTAAAGAAATCTAAGCCTGAAACTTAGGAAAAAATGCAGGAAAACACCCATTACGATAGGTTTATCCTGAGTCCTATTTTCTGCCTCGCCATGTTCAGTCCTATTTTCTGCCCTGCCGTGTTCAGTTCTTGGAGTCTTGATGCTAGATCTTCACCATTTGTTGCGAAGAGTATTATATCATCTGTGAAATGCAGATGACTGTATACCATTATATAATTCAGATGACAAATTCACAAACAAGAATGGCACAAGACTCATCGAGCTATGGTAACAGAACAACCTGAAGATCATGTCCACATCCCTCAGAAAATCCCCACGAAAACAGAAGACATGGAGATCACCTATACAACAGATTGGCAAATTCCAGATAGACCATGTGGCAATCTCATACCCAGTACTTACCAGCTTAACTTCTTTACTTAACCAGCAGTTTTCAGAGACAAAATCTATATCTATCCTTTGGGTTTTAAGACAACACCGTATTGGGAAATACTGTGGAGGTTATTTTAGCCTAATGTATTCATACATCCCCTGCCATACGCTATTTACATTTGCAGCCTCTTACAAATCTTAATATATCCGTTTAGTTTGAAGAACATAACTTATTGGGAAATGCCACATATGGTAGATTAGGATTTAGGAAAATGCAAAAATAAATTTATAAAAATCCTTGCAATGTAAAANAACAAAAAAAAACATAGAAGTTAAAAATATTCATTACAAAATTAGAATATAATATTGATATTGTTACAATGCAAAAACTGATCAAAAAGCTACAAATATGAGATCACTGAATATTGATTGTAAATTGCATAAATAAAGAAAAAAGTACTACAATAAAAGTTACACATTAATTAAAATAAATACATAGAGAGACTAGGATTAAGGTAAAGTGTAACTTTTGCATGATGAAGTAGTGTGGCTGAATCCCAAGGAATAACAAGTGTGAAAAATAGTGACATGACTGGGACTCAAACCCAGGTCTCCCACTTTCCAGGAAGGTATTCTAACCTCTGAACTACCATGCCGCATATCTTCCACACTGTTAATTGAATGCTTTGTGAGTATGGCAAACAGCCTCCACATTTAGTGGCACAAACTGCCACCAGAGGTCCTCACTGAGGCAGCCAACTCACAAAGCAGGTCTTATAGGGTAAACTCACCTAAAGGAAATCACAAGGATTAAGGTAAAGGTGTTAACTGTGTATTAACATTGGTATAGTCTACATTGGTATGGATTGAATAAATGTGTTTAAAAGTAGATGGAATCACACAACAGAGTCAACATTTTTCAATGATTCCCAAACACTTGTAATAAATCTGAATCATTCATAACATCCATTGATAGACTCTCCTATAATTTATAAATCTATGAATTGATAAAATTGCTGTGAATTAGAAATCAAGTGATTGTTGTAAAATCTTCAAGGAGAGGGTCAAAACAAAATCCAATGTTTTAGCTTTAACTATGCTGTAGCTCTTCATGTTGAGAGAGGAATAAAGACAACTATTAAATGTCACCACAGAATATTAATCTTACCTAGGTTTCAATTCATGTTATCTTCATGAAAAGAAGTCCTCAAGAAAGAGGGGGGAGTCCCTTGTTTTTATACCACTGTCACTGTGAAGAGTCTTCTGCTATCAAAATGCACAATAAAAACGTGTCTAGGGAAAAGTTCTGATTCTTTTATTCACTTTGTTTGTATTTTCCTATCATGTTGCTAAAATAGAAAATATGTGCCAACTTTGTTATTTACTTTTGTATTTTCAAGTACTTTTTGTCAAGGATGAGGGAAGGGCCATCACCACTCGGTCTTCTGTGTCCTGGGTTTGAGTCACATTGCTATTTTTCACTTCTGTTTTGTCACCAATATTTTGACCATGTGATTTCTTGACCACATATACATTATTTAATGGATTCTTATAATTTGCCAAAGGTGATAAATATGAAGAGGCATACACAGCATATGAAGCAGCCCTGAATTGGATGGTTGAAGTGCCAGATGCTTGGAAGTCTCACATTTTGGTTGCTATGGCAGCTGTGGCATATAAAGTTCATCCTGAAATCACTCACACTCTGTTGTTTCAAAGGTACACCTCTTACATTTTTAGTATTTGAGATGTTTTCCATCAATATGATGGATATTTAAATATCCTTTTTCTGTCTAAATCAAACTCATGTAGGCATTGTTAATTGAAGAATGTTTTATTTTTAATAATGCTTGGCCATAAAACGTCATTTTCCAGCCACAAATGAACTGCTAGTTATACATTGATGATAAAATTCTTCAGCAAGTCTGCAGTAACAAGTCAAATATAAAATTGAAAACAACAGTATCAAACAACATTAAGTATCAGCCGACAAAGTGGATTCAATGAGTGTGTAGCTCCAAACCGCAAGTGTGAGGACAGATAATGCCTGATACGTATATAGGGTGACCTGATGTCTCATAGGTAGACGACATATGGTCACCTCTGAAGATGGGTGCATAGTTCCTGAAATATGTATCAAGCATTATCTTGAGGTTCTGACCCTCAAGGCTTTGTTGGAGGTTCTGTCCTCACACTTGCGGTTTGGAGCTACACACTCGTTGAATCCACTTTGTCGGCTGATACTTAATGTTGTTTGATACTGTTGTTTTCAATTCTATATTTTAGTCACACATTGGACTTTGAAAATAATACTTTGGATACTGTTTATAGTAGAGATGCTATAAAATTCAGCTTTGGATTTGGTAATCAACCAAAATCTGAGATTTGCTTTTGGTCTTGAACTCTGCTTTTATTAATCAATATCTTCTTTTAGAATTATCTTCATTGCTAGCATGGGCTTTAACTGTTATATCCATCCACAAACAACCAGGGGTTAGGTTGCAACAACTGCCTTTCAGTTTGAAAATATCAGTTAATATGACTACTTGTTACAGTTGTGGTTACTGTTTACATTATTAAGAAAGGCAATGAAGACAAAATAGAGTGGCGGAAGGAAGTTAAAATTATGTCAAGTATTAATTCTTTTTAAATTTGTATAAGAAGATACACACTGAATGAGAAATGAATCAGAATAGATGGATTTGCCTAATTATGTAAATTTTTCAAAATAACCAGGGCTTGTGCTTTTGCACTGTCCCAGGTTGGCAATACCTTTAGAATTATTAAAAGTTACAGTTAAGTTCCTCTATTCTTTCCAGTATAATCAATATTTACAATTTCTGAATTAAACTCATAAAGCTCACTTTTATTCCTACCCCAATTTTATCTTCCTAAGGTTCGACGACCTAGCAAAAGTGTACTTACTGTAGTACTTGTCGTTAGGTCCTTCTCCTGGTACACCTCATTGATGCATACTACCATAGAGTAATCTTATAGAGGGCTAACCTTTGGGAGGTTTTGATATCACTTTTTAATCACGTCTTATCTCGGATAGATGGCATTGGCGTTCCCCTTAGTTTCTTCCTTCTGAATCACATACACCTCGGTACCCACCAGGATCAAGATTCCGAATAGCTTCCCTTCTTATCTTAAATACTCCATCGAGTATCTTGAAAACACGCCGTTAATCTTATAGCCCTATGTATTTCTTAAGGGGAAATTACGTGCACTTTTGAATAAGGAAAGAAAGTTGACAAAAATTAATTTAAAACTTTTCATTCTACAGTAAAAGTAATTCCAAACAGAATTCTGTGATTCAATTAATATTATCACAAATGAAGAAAAAATAAAACAGTGATACTTTCAAGAAAATTGGGAATTAGTTGTGGTTTTCTTTGAAGCAATATATTTTGAAATGTACTGAAATTTGCCTTTTTTTCATCCACTTTCCACCAATGTCATCAATTTTCCAGTGAAACATTTTGGAGACTAACAACTTGGGAAAATCTATGGAAATGAGGAGAGTTTTTGGCAAAATGCATTGTGAAAGGTAGTCGCCAGCTACTTGTTATAATATTTGCATTGGAAATATCTTCAAGGGAGAAAGTTTCTGGGAAAATATTGATTTTTTTTGTATAAATCAAAATCCTACAAGTTTTTTGATAATGTCAAACAATGAGTTAATATTTCAGAAATAACGCAGACCTCAGCATGCACGCAAATGACTTGAGCTACTAAAGCTGTTATAAAGCAATTTGTCCATTTTTCTGATTGGTTAAAATAATCTCCTTGATTTGATCACCAACAAGAATTTTTATGATTCTGTGACAGCAAATTCTTCATAAAAATATAGTAAACTTATCATTTTGTGCTTAGGCTATGTTTAAATAATCTTAATTTGAAGAGCTTTGAAATTCCAGTTAGATCACTGAATCTCTTTTTCCTTACAAGAGAGATAACGAAATCCAAATAAAATGCATTTGGAAAAAGGAGAACAGAATAACACATATGAGGCTTAGTGGTAATAACATGTATGAGGGTTAGTGCTTGGTCATAGGATGTTTCTTTCCTCAGTTTATGTTACAAAAGCAATTGCCTAGGAGTTCGTCCTAGAGGCCGACTAGAATATTTATTTACACTTCCACCTTTGTTTATTTGCTCCTTGCTAAATGATATAGTACCAACTTTAGATTATGGGATATGAAGTATGCATCTTAATTGTCATATATAACTTTTCTGTATGACAAAGGGAGCCTCTGTGAACTAAAATCTTCTAACTAAGCTGGTCTAGGATATGCCATATGGCAGACTTACCCAAAAATCTCAGTCACTGTCAGTTGTTGGAGAACAACCGTATAGGACTGTTTGTGAATTATTTGGGATCAGTAACATCTAGAGTTCTCTTGACTTTTCTTCGAGCGTGATGAGGGTGTATGTTCAGTGTGTTTAATAACAGCAATATATATCCAGAGAATTTTACTCCTTATGAACGACATCAACTCAAGAGCTATGTTTTCAAGATTTTCTCCCTATCTTAGTGATACACCAAAGTCTTGCTTATCATTTGAGTTTGAGATTGCAACTGGAAAACTGATAGCAGAGCCCTTTCCACCTATTTATTATCTAAATCAATCGTTCCTGTGTGAACCTCACCGGTGAACAATCTATAATGATGTATCACTTATTTATTTATTTATCATATGGCCACTATCTCACACACTGAACTAGGGCTTTATTAAGGTTTAACATGCCTATCCAGTCAGGTGGCACTTTCTTAGACCAGTCGCAGTTCCAACTACTTCTTTGCTCGAAGTTAGAAGCAAGAAGTTTCTCTGCAACAGTTGTAGAGGTTTTCTGGATCTCAGGTGTCTTGCTAGTGGAAGATGTAGGTGAGTGGGAAGCTGAGGAGTGTCTTTGACTTTCCCATACTCCTTAAGAAGAGCCTTTGAACGGTGAATACTGGGAGGTTCAATGTTACTTAGGAAAGGCAGTTGGTTGGTGTTGATTTGCTTGTGCCTGTGATGATGCGCATGGTCTCGTTGAGCTGCACATCTACCTTTTGTGTGTGGCTGCTGGACAACCAGACTGGCACGCTATCCAGCAGCCATAAGTGTATGGCTGGGAGACTCATCTGCACTCATCAACAACATGTTAGCAAACCAGATCTTCCAAGTTACCTTAGGGAATGACTTCAATAGAGCTAGGAAACTCACCAATTGCCTCCTGCAAGGCTCAGTATTAGCTCCCCTCCTGTTTAACCTCTACATCTCCGGCCTCCCAACCACTCAGTCACAGCTTTTCCGGTACGTAGATAACCTTGCCATAGCATCTCAATGCAAAGATGTATCACTAAAGATATATCACATATCATGCATCACTTCAATATTATTACGCTTACATTCATCTTGTAAAACATGTTCTACTTGCGTATAAATCAAAACAGCATTAGGTGTTCTTGACAAAAGTCTTATAGTCAAGTCCATTCCTCTTAAGTGAGACACACACTGGTTGGCTGGCTTAAGCCAAATTTCTATTTCATTTAGAACTAAATTCTCAATTCTCATTAACTAATATTTGTGTACTTAAAATATATATTTGTTGGCAATGATTTCTTATGATAAGATTTAATTATTTCACATTGCATCACCAATTGGAAGGTGTTCAAGAGATCATTTGTTACAATCCTAAAGTTCATACCCCTCTTTTGTTGCGCCCCTAGGAATAGGACATTTCTGCCCAGTTAAGCGATTGTCACAATAAAGGGAATTCCCATCAAATAATGGGTACTAACAGGCAAAACACGATAACAGAGGCTGGTTCCATCTGCGTTGTATTTATCAATTGCACTGATATTCTATAAAAAAAGTTGGAAATTCGGTGTTAACACATAGTCCAGCACTGGCGCTGANATAAAAAAATAATAATAGTAATAATATAAGAAAAATTAATAAATTAATAACCCTCCACTCATAATCCTTTAAAGCGTTGAGTCTTATTGATAGCAATTTTTCCCTGCGATTGGTAGTTTCAGATTGTCAGAATCTGTCATATTTATATAGCATACTGCAGTAATGCAGTCCATAGCCCCTTTATGCTTAGACAATACAATGCACTTATAACACTAGGTACCAATGGGCAAAACATGATGACAGGATTGGCATCTTGATTTGAATATAAATGAGAGAGATGCTATGTCTTTCACGTGTTCCACTAACATTATTAGCGTACAATACCACATTTCATGATATCCCTTAGAATTGCACACCACAATTAATACCTATGAGTTACATTCAGCAGTAGTTTGTTGTTACCAGAACATACTGGGAATGATATAGGAAAGGCAAATAGAATACAAACATTAACAAGGAGAACCCTGAGGTTCTCAGAGGCCAATCAAAGAAATTCCTTACTTTTCCCTCATTCAACTCAGCCTCGAATACTGATGCGCAATTTGAGATCTACATGACATAGCGTTAGTCTAATATTTGGAGATGATTCAGAGCAGCCCGTTTTGTCAGTGGAGATTTCAGGTTTGACAGAAGTGTTAATGCTATGAAAGAATTATTAGGTGGAAATCACTCCAGGTGAGAAGATTAGATTACTGACAGCAGCTTTTCAAAAAATTCATTGGTGCCAGAATTTTATGGCGAAGTAGAAGACGTAATTTCAGTAAAAGAAGAGTCCAATCTCCCAGAGGCATTGACAAACCGTTACAAGGGATCTATTGCTAAAACAGGTTACTTTTGGTCATTCACTCCACATAGCATCAGAGAAGCCAATAGAGTTAATTAGGTAAGATGTTAACACACTCCCCGCCACTAGTGACACACGCTCTACAAATCTAAGGTATCTTAACGGTTTCATTTTTGTTCCTCGTGCTTCGGCTCAAATGAATGGCTTCATCAGTAAAACTTAGATCCGATCACCCAATCAAGCACAACCGACTGTATTTACTATTTGTTCGATTCATTCAATATCTGAACTGGCATATGTTTCAGCTTTTAAGCAAAATTTTCCATTAGTCAAGCAACCTTTTTGGAGCAAATGCAGCAATATAAACAAAAATTAATTAGAATCTCTGCAAATAAAGTACATTCGCCATTCTTATAACACATGCAATTGAAGTGCTTATTGCTTTGCACTCTACTATAACTAAAGTTTGTTAACCTCTCAATGCTTTACAAGAAAAATGACCACAAGCAACTTATTTCCTAGTGGTTATTTCCTTTGTTGCTTTTTCAATTTCTCTCAGAGTTTTTGCTCATGTTTAACACAAATCACAATGTCATGGACTCCATCAAAATGCTCTTATCTAGGTTGTTCAATAAGTTCTCTCGTTCGATAAGAAAAACACGATTTAATTGTTTTAAATACATTTTATTATTCAATATACTCTCCATGAACTTCAATACACTTGCTCCAGTGATCTTCTAATTGATGGATTCCATCCCTGAAGTGAGAATCCGGAAGACTGTTGAAATATGCTTCCACAGCTTCTACTACCTCTTCATTCAATGAAAATCTTTTTCCACGCATGAATTTTTTGAGACGTGAGAATAGCCAGAAGTCAGAGGTAGCTAAATCTGGCGAATAGGGTGGATGTTGCAATAATTTGTACTTTAATTTACTGATTTTCTTGATGGTTTTTTGAGCTTTGTGAGAGGGTGCGTTGTTTTGATGAAAAATTATTTTTTTTCTTCTGTAAACTGGGTCTTTTCTCATGAATTTTTATATCCAGCTGATCCAAAAGGTTACAATAATAATCTGAATTTATTTTTCTACCAGTTTGGAGCTAATCCATGAACAAAATACCTTTTGCATCCCAAAAAAACTGATGCTAACACCTTTTTGGTCGATTTCTGGACTGTAACTGGCTTCTGAGCCAATGTACCAGGTTAACACCACTCTTTAGCCTCTTGTTTTGATTCAGGATCATGGTGGTAGACCCAAGTGATGAAACGATGCACAAAGTCCTTTTCATTCTTTCTAAAACGCTCCAAATGTTGCTGAGAAAGTCACATTTGAATGTGCTTTTGCTCCATTGTTAGCGAATGAGGCACCCATTGTGCACACAGCTTTCTCAAACCCAAAACTTCAGCCAAAATATTGCTCACACTGCCTAAAGAGATGCCTAGGGCTTCTGCTGAATCTCTTTCTGTTAATCGATGATCTTCCAAAACCATATCTTATATTTTTGCTACAATTTCTGGTGTTGATGCACTTTTTGGCTGTCACGTGGATCGTCTTCAAGATTTGTACGACCACATTTAAACTCGGCAACCCATATTTCTACTGTTCTAGTTGAAGGTGAAGAGTCCTTATACACTTTTAAAAATCATTCATGAATTTCTTTTGGTACTGCACCTTCCAAAAATAAGAATTTTATCACTACAAGGTATTCAATTATTTACATAGTAAAAAAATACTGTCTCACGTCAACTTTGAACAGCTGTAAATATACGAATGAGTTGACAGATCTACATGAAACTACACACAGTTCATGAAAAAGTAGCACCATCTTTAGACGAATATATAATGAACCTAACAGCGCCATCTCTTATCGAATGACAAAACATATTGAACAAATTATTATATACAATACAAACTATAAGGCCAAAGAAAAAGCCTCACATACCCAGCAATTTTTTGCGTAGAGTGCCCGAGTTTGACACTAAAGAAAAATGCAAGCACCGATCCTTGATATCATTGGTTCAATCCTAGAAGGCTCCAAAAAGGTATCTTTTCCATTCATCATACATTGATCGCACTTTCAGAAAGTAAATATACGAATGAGTTTGACAGATCTACATGAAACTACCCATGTGTCCATGAAAAAGTAGCACCATCTTTAGACGAATATTAAACGAACCTAACAGCGACATCTCTTATCGAACGACAAAACTTATTGAACAACCTAGTAACAATGAGATTTTTTTTAATCTTATGTCTGATCTCACTCCCACATGCGTATAACTGTAACTAATTATATGATCTTTACTGTTAAATTCTGATTTTTTTTGCTGAGTGTTTCTAAGGGCCTAACATTCAACCTAATTTGCCTAATAAAAGTCTTAAAAGTCTGCTGAAATATATATTTGATGATTCACTATCGATCATCATTATTGATGTTTATAAGTAAATCTACTTTACAGTTAACCCCTGAATTTCAGCTTAAATGTTTCATATCTTCTTTATGTAAACATTAGATATTTATGTATTTATTAATAATGAATGAGCTAATTTTGGTGGAAAATTTAGATAGTAACTTTTGGACTTTTTCTTAATAAAGGTTAAATAGGAATAATTTGCAAGCCATATACAACTTTGAATAGTTATGTTTCTTTACTTACCTAAGAAATAAAATTATGACTATATTTTGTAAGCTTCCACTATTAACCGCTTAACAGGGGTAAGCGTCTAAAGACGCGCCTCCGTGTCACTCGCCAGGTGGGGAGCACGTCTATAGGCACGCTTTTCGAAATAATCCCTCTCTCGACGGGGAAAGCGTTTTTAGACGCCAAATCTTATTCTTAGTCCTTCTTGTTGGTCCTGCCATCTTATGAGATTGTTTTTTACTTAGTGTTTCTTTCAGTTCTTATTTGATTTGTCTTCACACATGGTAAGGTCTTCCCCAAAATTTTGACCTTTCAGGGTAATACCACCAAAAACTACCGTTTTATACTTTACTGTCATTCTCGAGTTTTTCTGGAGGAGTGCGAGCTCACAGATATTGTTTAAATAAATCTTGCATTAAATTATTTACTGAAGAAATTCTCGGAGAGTTACAAACCCAATGCTAAAATTTCTATTGACGAAAGTTTTCTTCCGTGGAAAGGGCAGTTGTCATGGGAAGTTTTTATTCCTAAGAAAATATCTCATAGGAAAAACAAGTGTGAAAAATAGCGACACGACTGGGACACGAACCCAGGTCTCCCACTTTCCGGGCAGGTATTCTAACCACTGAACTACCGTGTCGCGTCTCTCTCACACTGTTAAGGGAATGCTTTGTGGGCAAGACTGGCAGTCTCCACGTAGTGGCACAACCTGCCGTCCGAGGTCCTCACTGAGGCAGCCGGCTCACAAAGCGGTGTTATGAGGTTATTTCCCCCCAGGAAATCACAAGGATAAAGGAAAGGAAGGTAACTTTTTAGGTTGGTTCAAAAATATCTCATTTTGGAATGAAATCTTTTAAACTCTGTGAGACAAAGTCAGGATATTTATGGAACATTATCATATATACTGGAAAGGATACTGATTTTTTTAAATGTAATAGAAGGTGTTGATTTGAAAACTTTACCGAACCTACAAAAATAGTGCTAAATTTATCAGAAAAGCTTCTAAATAAAGGGTATTTGATAGGCTTAGATAATTATTATAGCAGCCCTGAAATGTTTGATTTACTTACTATACTATAAACAGATGCTGTTGGAACTGTCTGTTGAAATCGCAAGGAGCTTCCAAAAGATGTAACGAATACAAAATTGCAAAAAGGAGAAGTTGTTGCGGCATTCCGAAAAAAGTTGATGGTGTTGAAAAGGCGAGACAGAAGTGATGTTTATATGCTTAGCAGTATTCACGATACAAAAATGAAGTCGGTAAAAGAAAGAAAGGGTGGTATGAAGATGAAACCAGAGGTTTGCATTTATTATAATGATGCAATGGGTGGCTGTGTGCTGCTCCTTGCTTCCAGGTATACCATGCAGAAAAGGGCATCTGACATTCAGCGCAACCAGCGCGTAGTGTAAATTTTGTACGGTGAAAATGTACTGTAAATTGTGTACAGTGTAAATATATACACCTTGATGTAGGGGATCCCGCAAAAAAATAATTATCTGATGAGTACTGCATTTACTTTCAGCATTCATTTGCGTACAATATTGTGCGAGATATTTTTACAAAGGATTTCAAAGCAGTAGTTCAAGCAGTCGTAATAATTGGTTTTGGTAAAACTATGGCATGAACTTATGAGCAAATCAAAATCGATGTGTGAAATGTAACTTTCACTCGCTGAAAAATTTTTGGGCATACGCTACCAAGCCTACCAAGAGTTTGCCTGCTATGGGCCAATAGCGTGCCACCCACGTGCCTTCGACGGAGTTCCAAACACTTGAATGTCCCGTAAGTGTCATAAAAGGGACAGCTGTAGAAGGGCACAAGGCTAGAGAACCTTGAAAGGACTCTTATCCCCCAATGCACTAAGATCACCATTATACAAACGTTCGAGATCAGTTATCCTAGCTCCCTCGAAACAAAATCTTTACATTTTGATCTGAGATCCTACAATGTATATTATAAACAAATTACCTCAGAGAGGAGAAGAATGGCCTGAAATATAGCAGCCTAGCCTAGCGTAAGTGCCAAACGTTTATTTTTTTGTTTTCAATTGTAGGAAGAATAATGGAAGTAAGCTCGACTCATAATTTGCATGTGCCCCTTGAAGATATGCAACCAAGCAATTGTTTAATTCTTTGTTCTTCTGGAAATTTGCATTTTTAAATTATAAAATTTATCAGAAAGGATATAAACTGAATAAAAGATAATAAAAAAACTTTTAGAATTGATTGAGTTCTCAATAAAAAATATTTAAAATTCTTCATTTCTATAATTTTTATCATAAGATAAAATTGTTAATATTTAAATTTTTTCAAAATAAAAATCACAGATCATCACATAATCACTAGATATATTAAGGAGAATAGAATTCAAATTTTAGAATTCAGTAGAATTTTTCCCCATCCTGCGAATGTTAAGGAAAAATTAGCCCCCAGTTAAGGGGTTAAGTAAGCCAGGCTATATTTTAGCATCATAAGATATGAGAAACTGAAGTAGATCATGTGTTAATTTTTATGTTAATTTCACTACAATGCCTTGGCTTCGAGTCAGGTGGCTCATAGGATTTTTGAGCACTGCAGACATTTTTTAGGAAAATGAGTAGGTCAGACAGTAGGTTTTTTTTGGCGAAATATTCAGGCGAGTAAGTAATGGTGAAACCACAGATGGGTAAAATAATAGATAAGTAAACTCTAGCAATAAACCCATCCATAACTGCAAGCAAAAGTAAAATATCAATTGCGATTGTCAATTCTGGGAACTTTAATAATAAAGTATCCAACTTGGAACATCTCATTTGTTGCCGCAACAACAATATTACCATAGGTCCAGAAAGCTGGTTAAATGAGGATATAAGCGACAAGGAAATATTTCCAAAAGATTTGACGATCTGCCGTTGAGATCGTATAGAAAGAACAGGAGGTGGAGTCTTTATTGCGGTTAAATCTTCTCTCCAGAGTAGAGCGCAGGTCTTGAAGGACAGTGATGTAGAAGATACAGGAATGAGCGAAAATAACTCAGAAATTGCAGGGTAAGATAAGATACTCGTAAAAACTCCTTCAGTGGAACATGTTGCAACACTGTAAGGAGTTCCTCCCAAGGATTATGGTATTTCTTTTCACTGCAAATGGAGGGTTCAGTTTAAAGGAATGGTCACAGCATTGGTATCGGCTCCATAGCTGACACCCATTTAGAAGGACATACCTAATTTTAAGAAAGACATTGAAAGAAACATTGCATATAAGTGATGGCAGCTCTAATGTACGAGTTACAGTGTGTGCAGATTGAATGAATTCGCAATTTAGAATCATCAAACAAGTCAAATACGTCTTTTTAATGCAAAATCAACAAAATGGACCTCCGATTCACTGATTCTCTAACGAAAGGAGAACAGATGCATGAAGCAGTCATATTTTCTTACCTACTGTCACCAACATTATCACAAATGTGCCCGATATTTAATCTCAGAAAACGGTTCCAAAAAGTGATGGCGAACCTTATCTTGGATATTTCACATGGATCTTTAGTAATAATATTACTATTAAAATTAACCTTTGCAATGTTGCGTGAGTGGGTTTAGGTATTGAAAGTAATGAAACAGGAAGTTAACGACTTCCTAAATGTTATTAGTGATTATTTTATTATTCGGTGCTGATAACATTTTCGGTAATATGTGTAGATTGTTTTAGGGTGTTTTTCATTATTGTTGCCTTAACTTTCATCGATACAAAATTTGAAAGTAATTAATTAGTAAATTAATTGAAAGCGAACACCGAAGGGATCTGCGATCAATATTAAAAGTAATAAATTCATTCTTTCAGAAATGAGTTTGGATGCAGGTCAGGCAGGATCCATCTTACTTCTGATCCCGAAGTAAATTTCTTTACTAGTAAGACTAATCAAAGTATAATGATCATAGCATTTCAAGTCCTCCAGATATAGATTAGGAAAATAATTGCATAAAGAAAAGGGCCCAGGATTCGGTATCATGTAGAACTTTACTAAATATGCTTCAAAAAAAGCATTAAGCCAAACAGTAAAATCTCCAACTAGGGGAGAGAATATACTCTATATATTCCTAATTAACTTCCCTGAGCATATTAAGAATATTTCAAATGACAAGGGGCTTGGCAGTCATAAAGGCATATTTATAGATATATAGGCATAGATATCGAAATAAAATTTAACAAGCATAAAAAAACTGAAACGTAAAATTCATATCTTTTCCAAAGCAAATTTCAAGAAAATTAACAAGATATTGAATACCGATTTATACTCATTTAAGTCATGCATATCCCAAATGTCCACCAAAGAAACTTGAAAAATTTTCGTAGAGATTATGTGTAATTACATAGACATTTATGTAGTACCATCAAAATACTCTAATCATGATAGCGAACCTAGATGGTATGATAACGAGGTTAGAAAGACGGTAAATTAAAAGCCATTTCAGGAAAAGATCTGTTTGATTCGTGTCCAGGAAAAGCAATACTGCTACAGAAACACAAGAAAACGAAATCCAATATCAAGCACGCTATGCGTAACGCCCTCAGCAATTTTAAGAAAAATTTCTTGGGGAATACTTAGAGGAGGACCCCAAAGCTTTCTGGTCCTATGTTAGAGATGTACAGGGAAAGATACAAATGGTACGCTCGTGAAGAGATAGCGACGGAAATGTGACTTGGGATGAGAAGAGGAAAGCGAACATAATAACTTTTATCAAAACCGTACTCACAGGCGATAGCTGCAAAGATAACGGAGATTAATACGCTCTTGTCATTGCCAAGTATATACCTTACTGAAGATGGAATTGTAAAACTCTTACGTAATGTTAAACCGAATAAATCGCCAGGTTCAGAGGGTATTCCAGCTAGATTGTTGAGAGAAATGGTAGAAAGTGTCACCCCTTATCTCAAAATTATATTTACTAAATCCATGTAAAAAGGTTGAGTGCCAATAAATTGGAAGTCAGTGAATGTTATGCCTGTTTATAAAAGCAGATTAAGAGTGCAGTGGGATCTATACTTCCCACCACCATATACTGAGGAAATCCTTTAGATGAATAATTTCTTTTTTCATGTGTTGTTGTTATAGAGCGGTATTAACTATGTTGGGAATCCTTGAAAGAAAGGAGATTAGAAGCTAGGCTGCGATTGTTAGATAAATTCAGAGAAAGCACCTTTGCGGAAGACGTAATTGGTATTATGCAACCCCCTTCTGCTACTTCGGCCGATCGCATATAATAAGAGAGATAGATGTGAGGACAATTCGTTTTAGGGACTCATTCTCTCTGCGATTGATACGCGATAACAATAAATTAAAGAGGTAGCTTGAACACTTGGTGTTTACACCCCTGCCACACCCTGCAAACCACCCAAAAGGTGGCTTGCAGGGTATTTATGTAGATGTAGGTGCTGACTACAATCATTTTCTTATATTTTGGTTCACTCTGGATGTCTTCATTGAAATTTTTTATATTAATGCATACCTTTTCATGAATATATGTAGTACTTCTCAAAGTATTTTCTTATGAGAACGATAAACTGTCCTGAAATTTATAAAACTTTTTAATGGCATTTCAGTTTCCAGTCAGAGTGTCCATCAATTCGTGGGATTTTTGCCATGAGTGCTTTGGGAATACTGAGTCAGGATGTGGACCTGACAGAGCAGATGCTGAAGAAATTGGCTCCATACAAAGACAACGAAGCTTATGTCAATGATATAGCTACATTTCATGCATACACCTTCTTTATGCAGGTAAGAAGATGTACTATGAATGAAATAATTTTCAATGCTTAGAACAATTTTATGAACATGGAAAAGTCTGGAAAAAAATCTGAAACATAGAAAAGTAAATTTGAACTTGGGAAATTTGCTTTGGAAATCGTAAGAAATATATATGAAGTATAAGTGAGGAATTTGATGAATTATAATAACCAGAGATTTTGAATAATAAATAAGTTGAGTGGAGAAATTATTTGGTTAGGAATTTGGGTACCTAATACATTTGGCAGTTGGAGAATAACTGAGTTATTAAATTATCATATCCTGAGAAATCAAAGAGTATGGAAAATACATTTATGCTCTCAATTATCCATGTTCTGATTCTCTGATTTTTTTTATTATCTTCACTACCCTTTCCTTTGCACAGCTCAGACTTTTAATGATATTATTCCTGTTGTAAACATATATAAATGGATTGAAATTTTGAGGTACGAAAAAGTTTTTTATTAATTTCACTATGATTTGTTTATTGATGATTTCTTAAGAATTTAAAATGTGTTAAGGATAATTCATGTTTTCATTTAAAGATTATATTGTTACTCATATTTCACTGGCTTTTCCCCATGTTCACTGGTTCCACAATTCAACCTTTTCTATGAAATATAGAAGTATATACTTCTTTCTCAGTTGGGAGAGATGCTCTCAAACTTTAAAATATGAAACAAATATCCGTAGATGATATAGCCTTCTACAGATATTATGCAGTATGTAGCATTTGTAAATAAATTATATAATTTCTGTTACAGCTAAAGAAATCCATCTAAATTTTACTAGTTACCTGGACTGTAGGCATTCTGAGGTTAAACATAAAACTTAGTAAGAGGAGAAATAGGCATAGCATGGAAAGTAGTTGAATTTCATTACATGTAGGAAATAAATAGTTTTTAAAACTTAATACTCTATTTATTCAAATATAAGAATCCTTAATGATAATCTAATAGTCTAAGCCCTTCAGATTAGAAGGAATTGTTTTTTACCAATTTTTGTGAAAATTCAACAGCAAATATCAACAGCACAATAATTTCAAAAATAGCAAAATAAATCTTCAATTATAATTTTTCAGGTACATAACTCTTGCGATGTTTTCAAGTTATTTAAATCCTGAATTGAGAAATGAAATTTATGTTACCTTATTCTGCATAAAAAGTAAAACATTTTTAAGTAATTTGATCAAATTACATGAAATTTTAACCATTCAATAATTTTATCGTCATCCACATCTGTACATCCCAGTGTAGGCCTTGGCTTCCTCTTTTATATGCTTCCATTCAGTTCTCCCATCGTCTTCTGGTCCTCCTCAACATCCTGTAGTCATCTTTTACATGATCTTCCTCTCCTCCTAACACCTACCATCTTGCTAATGAGTAACAGTTGGGGCATTCTGTATTTTGCCATTCTTTCCACATGGCCAAACCGTGGCAGCTGCAGTGATTTGGAGAGCCTAACTATATCCTCCACTTCTAATATTTTCCAGTTCGTTCTAATTCTCTGCATTTCCCTTTCTTTGACTGGGCACTATACACTACATCTTTCTCGTCTATTCTGCCAGATCATACCCATCTCACTTTTTCTAGAGCTATAATATCCAAACCACATTGACACATTTCAATAGCATTATTTTTCCTGGTTACAACAATGTTCTTACATTCTACACACACTGTTGAAACTGGCAAAGGTTGGAGTGATAGTTACATAAGACATGGGTGAGTAAGGTGAATGTTTACATACTGACCTTCATTTACACCCATATGAGATTATGATTGGTCAGGTATTGTCTCCAGCAGACTGGGAAAGATGTATAGATTGCTGTAATAGAATCCTCGCAGCTGTGCCTCCCTCTGGCATTCTGTGGATTAGCGGTGATGCCCATTTCCACCTTTCTGGCACAGTGAAAAAAGAAAATTTTTGCTACTGGACTGCTGAAAACCCTAAAGAACTCCATGCATGACCTCTTCACAGCCCAAAAGTGACTGTTTGGGATGTTGTGTCATCTATAGGCATCATTGGGCCTTACTTTTTTGAAGAGGATGGAGTCACTGTTACTGTGAATTTTCAATTGTTGCTGCAACGTTGAGTATTTTCTGTGCCTGAAAATCTAAGAGTATGGGGAAGAAAACAACCTAAAAGACTTCTGGTTCCAACAGTTTGGAGCTGTGGCCGATAGAGCACATCATCTGTTTGAAAGAGATGTTCCCTAGTCAAGTGGCCTCCTTACGTGATGCAGTTCTTGTGCTTGCCTTATTTAAGTCCCTGTGACTGTGGGGGGTACCTCAAGGTCATGGTTTTCAAACATTATCCTCAGTCCTTAGATCAACTAAAGGAGGACATTCAAGAAGAAAGGAATTTTTCCCAACATGCTAGTGAGAGTGATGGAAAACTTCCAAGAACAGCTCCAAATGTGCATCAGCCATCAAGGCCACCATTGTAATTTTTATAGCTTAAATTAAAAAACTCTTTTATATCTATGTTTGGGAAACAAAAAGTTTTTGGTGATACCTTGTACCATTTTTTTTTCAATCCCCATTTGAAATGTGGGAGTTATATCTGCCACACCCTATACTTATTATCATGTTACCAAGTTTTTTTCATTTGTTTCCTCATTACCTTCTATGATGATAATTTTTGTTTGTTAAAGTAGAAATTAACTCCTCTTGCAGGGTCAGTATATGAAGAGTCTAAGGCACCTGAGTGGGAGGATACATTGCTATCCCAATTTACCTACACTTTGGCTCTCCCTGGCACTTCTCCTGCTTCATACGCATTCTGCTGAACCAAAGCAGGAGGTGCTGTCCGTTGCTACTTGTGCTCAAGTTGCCCTTCTATTAGGACAGAGTATGATGAATGTTTCCAAGGTAAGGGAAATTTAACCAACATTTTGAAACATCAAGGAGTAGGATATTATATTTTCTTAAGCAATAAAAGTTAGATTTTACATTCTTGTATTGAATTTCCTTTAATAGCTGGTAGTGAAGCAGGTAATAGTAAAAAACACCAAAACATAATAGACAGGCTAGATACAGAAGGTTGACATGGTCAACCAGAACATCCTAAATGGCAATACAGTAGAACCTCAATGTATCGTTTTTAAAGGGAAAAAGACAATGTATGCCAAAATATGATGTAACAGGGGAGGGGTATAAGAGGATTCAGCTTTTATAATTAACACAACAATGTCATGAGAGCTTATTAAGTGTATAGCACTAAAATAACCCTAAATATTTCGAATGAAAAAATGTTGAAAGATTTATTGAAGTTTTTCCTTGAAGATGATTTATTTATCCTTAACTGAATTCCAAGAAACAGTCCAAAAATGGTGACAGATACAGATAGATAAATCCAAACAGATACCAGTAAATTTTCACTAAAGAGAAAAGCAGGGCCCAAACAAAAGTTATGTCTTTGAACCTCTTCTACTCAAAAGAATGTTCATTAAATGCTGCGTCTGTCCTTTTAATGTAGTTTATTGTCACATATTTCTAGCAGCTTCATCCCTTGGGATTAAAAGGCTAGAAGTAAAGTAGAAGCTGAATGAACGTTTATAAGAATGCTAGAGTCTTTTGACTGAAGACAACTACACTTGATGGTACTCAAGGCATTCAAAGAGAAATTGTCATTAATTCTTGACTCTCCTTAAATAAATATATAATGTCTTTATTTTGGGCGAAATTGAGACTTTAAAGTCTCCTCTTCCATTTAACCCATCAACAATATTAAAAATGTTATAAATCAATAATGATATTAAAAAGTTAATAAATAAATAATAAAAGTTAACTTAAGTTGAATTAAGACAAAATTGGAAATATTTAGATGTGGATTTAAAAACCTAAGTGAGGCCTAGGAAAAAAAATATCCACAGCAGGAAAACACCCACAAAGAAGGGGGGTGCGAAAAACCTGCACAAACCTACAGAGAGTAATGACTAAGAGATTTAGAAACAGAAAGCTGGAAAAGAATTATAGCCCGGAAATAAGAACATGGTTAAAATGACAAACAAATATGTACATAATAATGCCTTAATAAGTTTTCACTGATACTAAGTTTCAATAAAATTTCATGATTAATCAATGAACCTAGTCACTAATATCATAGGAACACAAACTTAAATGCTAAAATTACACATGGGGATTACTTAAAAAATACAAAGTTGACTATTGATAGATAAACATAAACATCACTTATTAATTAATACAAAGAATTGATCTCAGAAAACTCGAGTATTTGAGGAAAAAAAAAGAGAAGTAGAAGATAGCACAAGGAAAAAAAATAATAATGATGACTAAATTATAAAATGAAGAAAAAAATAAAGCAAGGAAAGCATGAAAAATGAATTTAAATAGAAATAATTATAAATTAAAATAGAAATATATGGCTAAAACATATTAAGTTGAAGAGGATTCAAGCGTAAACAAAGGACAGAATGTATCATATTTTTAATCAGTGCAGCAAGGAATAAGTTGGGAAGGAGCTTAGGAGCAAGATGAAGAAACCAAGGAGATAGGAATATTGAAAATCTAAGGTTGGGTGTTGGTAGTGCATCGTTGCGTGCGGTACAATAACTTCTTAGCAGGAATGATTATATTGAGAAAGATATGTGCGACAATTTCCTTTGAAGGAGTGAATTGAAACTGAAGATTTTATTTCGGCAGGAAGGGTATTCCAAAGTTTGCTCGCAGTTATAAGAAAAGATTTGTGAAAGATTTCACTTCTATGATGAGGAATGAGAAATTGATTGTACCCTCTGGTGTTACAGTCATGCATGGCATTTAGGGACACAAATTCTGATGAAATGTATTCTGTAGTATAGTGTAATATGTAGTTTTCTGCGTTGTTCCAGCTTTAACCAGAATAGTTTCTCATATGATTCGGAAATATGATCATATCATCATTGATCATTAAATATGAATCTTACAGCCGCATTTTGGACCCGTTGTAACTTAAGAGCTAATTCTCTGGACAAGTCCTGATAAACTATGTCTCCATAATTGAAGTGCGGCATAACCAATGAATTTACTAGTCGAATTTTAAGGGTAGGAGACAGGAAATTCCCTAGGCGCCTGAGAGACTGAAGTGAGGAATATACTTTCTTACATATGTGCGTGATTTGCTCAGTACAAGAGAGATCTTCGATTATGTGAACTCCCAAGATTCACTACTGATCTACAGTATGAGATAAGTGACCCGTCTAGTCGGGGTTCAGGGATGTTTCTTCTGTCCAGGGAATTTAACAATTTACAGTGACCAATTATGATGGCTTGTGATTTTGACGGATTAATTGCAAGAAAATTATTTATACTCCAATTACTTATTTAAGCTAGATCATGGTTTATATGATTTATCGATTGGTGAAAGTTAGCCGTTTGCGTATCTAAGTAGATTTGTAAGTCATCAGCGTATAAATGGTATTTGCAATATTTTAAAACATTGGGACAGTCATTAATGTAGAGCGAGAACAATAAAGGACCGAGAATCGATCCCTGCGGAAGACCGCGATCTATCTTTAACCATGATGAAGATGATTCTTGTGATATAACCTTATTGTAACGATCATGAGGATACAATGCGAACCAATCTGAAGCTAATTTAGAGAAGCCCATGATACTTAACTTGCTAAGCATAATATCTACATCAACCAAGTCAAATGCTTTGCTGAAATCTAAAAGTATTAATATTGTTAATTTCTTATTATCCATGGTTTTTCGAAAGTCATCAGTAACTTTCACGAAAGCGGTTGTAGTACTGTGAAACCTTCGGAATCTTGATTGCAAAGGATCCGGAATGGAATTTTATGAGAGAAAATGAGTTACTTGGGCATGAACTAATTTCTCAAAGACCTTAGATAGTATAGGAAGGAAGCTAATAGGACGATAGTCAGATTGATTGGATTTGGAGCTTTTCTTGGGGTTATTGTAAATTTTAATAATAACAAATGTAATTTTTATTAATAATATTTTATAAGAATTTTAATGAAAATTAAGAGGAACAACTCATGAATTGATTATTATTTAAGGGTTAAAAAACGTACCAAACATTAACTCTGCTAGTCATATTTACCCCATTAAAGTGGGTTCACATTTGTATATTGCATATTAAATGCTATGTTTTAAGTTGGAAGATCAGTGAGGTGATGTGGTGAATAAATTATGAATTTCAAGATACACTTATTCTTGATTTTTAGTGGAACTATGAGTAATGAACTATAGAATTGATATTAGAGGAAGACATAATACAATTTACATTTTTATAATTTAGGTATCTATAATATTAATGAACGAAAGATACTTTGTTAGAATAGTATATCATATAAATTATTAATGTGCAATTGCATTGCATACAATGACTGGTTTTCCACTTTTTCGGTGAAACAGTTTAATCTATCATTAAAATAAAAAAAAAAACTTTTAAAGCATAGATATCTCTAATTTCAGATAATGTCCTTTGTAAGCTTAAGTCATTTGCTGTCGGGGAAGACTAAGGAGAGCCTACGAAGTGCACTGAAAGCAGTACATCTGTATCCTGATGTACCTGAGAACTGGATTGTCCTGATTGCATCGTATCTGCCTCATTGCATGGGCAATCAGTCTGCCAAAGGAATGTCATGGCTGAAGCTCATAATTGGACACGTACGAAGGAGGCTAGAGGCCTCCAGGCCAATGATGCGCTGGCTCAGTAACTATGAGAGGATGGTAACACAGTTAAGTGAAGAGTATACAAAACATGTGTCTTCTGTTATGTAAATCAACTTTCAAATAAACGCAGTTGTTATCAATGCTTTTCACCATAACAGCTCCTACTGATTAAAACATTTTTAATTTTTCTTGTCTTTGATTTTATCATTTGCATTCTTAATCTGTAAGGAATGCATCAATCTTTGAAGAGCATTTTGTGCTGTGAGAATTTGAAAAATCAACCCCAAAGAATTGCATATGTTTATGAAAGTGAAATTCCATGTCCTCAACAGGTTCTATCATCTTACTGTATAATCAGTAATCTATACCTATTGAGTCACATTTCATATGGTTTATTATGTAATATGATGATCCTCTAAATAATTTGCTGTGCAGCTCTCATGCCATGAAGGTGTATAATAGCAAAGTGGCATGCTAATTATAAGATTGATTATTCAATTAAAGCTTGACTCTAATCTTCATTGAAGAAATTTAAAGTCTGAGTTTAACAACCTCAACTGCACAGAACATTTTTTGACTAGTTTGGATATATAAGTGTGATCATTGGGCAGGAAGAAGGCATCTAGAGATGTGGAGGGGTAGAGGAATAAAAATATATGAAATAGCTCAGGTAGAAAGAGAGAGGAATGGACTGCAGCTAAAAAGGTGTCAATGGATGAACAATTAATTATGTGGGGTTCTAGTCATCTGCATTATTTCCTGTAGTAGTAGTATTGTTAAAAGTGCTTTGACAGCTTAGGTAATTTCACACGTAGGCCCCCACCGAGAATCGAACCCAGGACTGCTTTCACTGAAGTCAAATGCATTGCCCACTTGGCTATCGGGAGCCCTTATTTCCCGTTTTTTATATATTTAAGCAACCTCACCTTTAAAGTAAAGTTTACTTTTAATTTTAAATTCAACTATACCCAGGTATAATTAGACCCCTCAAAATGTTTGCTTAAAGCTTTCATATTATTATTATTACTATTATGCAGTGGTGTAGCATGAGGGGGGTTGGGTGTTAAAACCCTCCGTAGAGCCAAAATGGGTTTTAAGAAATTGAGGATATGCTAAGGAAATTGTAATTGTTTACATTTATACACACAAATGATGAATTGCTGGGAATAAATGTAAATAGGAGTCTGATTCCATCTTTGTTATATTTTGGGCAGAAATTTGCCAGCCCCAGGAATGAATGTAATTTTGCATTTACACCATGGCTCTGATCCCACATATCCTGGCTGCTTAGAAGCCAGGATTTAGAATTCCTAAGAAGTCAACCCAAATATTGGTTTTTGATTAATTATTATTAGAGATGGGACAATTGATTGAAAAATAGAATTGAATAATTATTTGATTGTTTTGGCAATTATTCGATTTTTTTCATTTCAATAAATTAATTTGTGTTGCGGGTTTGTGGTTTTACAGGGGTAACAAATTTCTATAATTCTTTCACTTTACAATGGAAAACCTTATTAAATTTGATTTTAACATTTCCATAAAAGCAATATGTATCTTAATTTGCACCATTTGAAATATTATTAAGCCTGCTTAGGGGAAATAAATAAATCAATGAAAATACGATTAGAAAAAAATGAGGAAAAATTACATAGCTCAAGACATTTAATATATAATTTAGATCTTATTTAAGTATGAAATGAACTTACTTCTGCGAAATTTCAGGTTAACCTAAAAATGAAATCTATCGTATCCTTACAAGATCTATATCTTTTCATCGTTATTGTAAAAAAATAAATTACATGGAATTTTCGAAATTCAAATTAGTTTCATTGAGTCAGAAAATAGCCGGAGTTTGGTAAAACTATTTTTAAGGCTAGGTTTAAGAAGAAAAGAAGTGATAAAATATCTTGCGGAAATTGAGATTAATGAAAAAAAAAAGGTCTACAAATATGAAGCAGACGCCAATTATAGTTTGTCAGTCCTTTCAGATTTGATTTCGATTTGGAACAGAAAATATTAATTCACAAGTATTGAACATTCCTGAAACCTACACCATGATAGATTCGAATACATCATGAAATTAGGGAAGAAGTAGAGAGGTTCACATTTAAGAGAGGAAAACCGATTGAAAGAAACGATGGAATTTTTGTCGAATGTTTTGATTATTCGATTGTCTCAGACGACCACTACACGGGCAGTTTATTGAATTTTCATCGCGTCTTTCACTTTACCTTGGGAATTGGTAGACTCCCACCGGGAATCGAACCCGGGACCACTTTCACTGAAGTCGAACGAGTAACTCACATGGCTATCCGGGAGCCCGGAATCATTCAATTGAAGTTATTCGGTTTCGAAACACTATTCGAATAGTTCGATTGAAGCGAATTAGATGATGCAACCCTCAAGAGCTCACGCTCCTCTCCTCTTGACCGCGCAGAGAAAAAACAAGCAAAAAAAGAATGAATTCATTCAGATAGCCCTTGTTGAAGAGAAGCGAAACAAAAATCGAATAGAACTATCGAATGAATTTATTCGGATAGAATCATTCGATTGAAGTTATTCGGTTTCAAAACACTTATTCGAATAATTTGATTGAAGCGAACAATCAAATTATTCGAATGTTTTTATTCGATTGTTCCCACCTCTAGTACAATGGGCGGAGCATAGACCAAGATTTCGCAGCTCAAGTATAATAGTGTTTTCCACCTCTAGTGCTTGGGACTCATGGGTATAATGGTAGGTTATACTGTAAAAATACGATAAGAGACATAGAAAATGAAACAGCAGGTCCAAAAATTTATCTTTAAACCGAGATTTTCGACTTTCATGGCCCTCAGCTATTTGAAACCCCTGCCAATAGGCCTCTAGCTAAGCAATGTTCCCATGTGTCACTGGCTTATTTATAATGAAAGCTTGACAAACCTTTATTTTCATAGTAGAACGTCGACCATAAACACTAGTAGATCTCTTTGGATGAGTGAGACAATGAAGATAAAAAATTGTTGCCCATTTAAACTGTTTTTAACTTTTAGATCATATGCCATGTGGTCAGTTTTGTCTGGGACCACACCTGCTACAAGGGTCAGGTCGTTAATGACTTCCAAAGCCAAGCAAAGGTCCAGATTAGGATGGCAGACCCTCCAACTGACTACCTGAAAAGCCCCAGAATACTACCAGTTACCGTAGCTTCTTCTGATAAGCAATTTAATCATATTATTATTATTATTAAAAATATGCATTTTTGAAGCAAGGATTACTATTAAAGTCTTGCTATGCATACCAATCTGCATCTAAAGACTTAGGTATAAAATTACCAATACATTACTTTAATGTATAAGAGAGTTAAATCAATTTTCCATTATCCAAATTCCGTTTTTCCATACAAAGAGAGAGAGTGAGAGAAAACGCCATATACTCTCGCACTCTACAAGTAATCTGCAAACATCCAGTGAATAGATAAAAGTGGAATAGTAACAGCATTTGAGTAACAACTTAATGTCAGAAATTTTGAAGTCTCATTTGTTCAAAGACTGCAACAGACCTTCCTGTTATAATCCCTAACTCTTATAACAGAATAAAGTATCTCTCCAACTAAAGCTAGTTAAAAGTGCAGCTGAATGTATATGCAATACCTTCTTCTTTCAGTTTCTTTATTTTTTTTAAATCCAAAAATATATCTCTTCCTTTCTAATTCTCAATAAATATATTTTAAAATTATGATTACAAGAAGAAAAAAGTAATGAAATGCTGTTCAAGATTCTGTCAGTATGATTACCCCAAAAGGAAATTTCCAGACTGATGTGTAAAGTCATTAGCAAAAGTCAGCAAAATCTTCAAATAAGTTTCATAAATGAATGTGGGAATCATATGATAACACGTCCAGTTGATCAAGAAGAATTTAGCCATAACTAAATATTTTGTTGAAATGCTCTGTCGAATGATCAATAAATATATCTGCATATTACTTATATTGATTATAATTGGGTATTAATGAGAACATAGCCTTGTATGCATTATTATGAATCTTCCAAATCCTTACTTTGTTGATGAAAAACTAAAATCATTACCTGGACACTCTTTGAGTATGGTAATGGTGCCCTTCATTTTAACCCTTTTGCTCCCGTTGTCGTGTATACACGACAGATGTTCTCCAAAAGACCTACTGTCATATATAGAAGACGCAGGTACAAGCTTATTCTTCAAGGAGAAGGATAGCTTCCAGGTATATTTTTTGGCCCCTTTCTGGCTGTAATTGCTGGTTTCCTTACCCTCCTCCAGGCAACCGCATGGGTCTTAGGGCTAATGCACAGTCCATTTCACAGTATGGGGCTGCGGTTAAATAAATTTTATTAGAGTTGTTTTGCTAAAGAATGATTTGTTGCTCTTTCAGTCAATATATCTTTGGAGTTGAGAATCTCATATTTTGTTTGAAGTTAATAGCTTTTAAACGAAATTTTAGTATTAATATTAACGTAGCTAGAGATAATAGTAGATATTTCAATATCACTATGGTAGATTGCTAAATATGTTAATATCAACAGTAGTTTTGATTAAAAGTTGTACATCATCAGCAAAGCACAAGATTTTCATCACGAAAGACATATTGGCCATGTGTGCAACAAATGATTCCTTAGCAAAATAACTGCAACAATATTTAGTTTTGCTAAGCCCCATGCTGCTTTAGGGGCCATAAACATCCCTAGAGCCTCGCTGTGAAGGGTCCAAAAGGGTAACTAGCATCAGATGAGGTTCAGGAGGGCTTAATGTCTGAGAGATATTTTTTCTGCCAAATCCTCAAAATATGGATACAATTCTATGAGAATACCATGGTCATGAAAGGGTTAAGACTTTTAATTCATATGAAAAGGAAATGGGAAAAGAATGAAATAAGTAAGACATTAATGACTAAGCAATAAAAGATTTAAAGATGGAACAGAAAAGAAACAAGTCTACCCATAAAGTCATCAGCCTAAAGGCTGGTTGGATCATCAAGCCCTAAACAAAAGCTTTGGAGTGGGAATGAGGTGATAGGAGTGAGGTAGTAGGCTGTTGAATCACTCACTGAATACATTGAATGGAAGTCCATCCATTTGCAAAAGAATGACTGACAACTTATGATTTTTACATTGAATTTTAGTTATTCAAGGAAGACTGACAAAAATGAATGATACTATTACTGAGTATCACTCATTCTTTCAAATTACCCTAGCCATGATCAAGACCAACACAAAAGTTAATGATGAATACATTTGCCTGTACAGAGAGAAGAGAAAGAAAATTGGAGCATAAACATACACTCCATAAGCTGTGACTGAACTCACATTACACAGGAAGACAACCCTATTCCCTAATTATCTGCAAATATTGGATACAAAGCTTCCTTATTTAGGGTGTCCACAAAAGGCATCGGGAAGGAGTAAGAGGGGGTTCCTTCCTTCTTTCCTGAGGGCAGTTAAGGAGCGAGTTAAGAAGGGAAATTGGTCTAAGTCATTATTCATTAGCTGGTTTCTGTTTTGGTGAATGAGAATATTTTCGTAAGCAGCTAGTTTGGAGTTTTTCTTTGGAGTTGTCTTTAAATTTAAGTTGTCTAAAATAATTATATGACGGTGTCATTTGTGTTGTCCGTTGAATTGTTAATCAAGTTGAGTTTGAAGTGAACTACATGTTCCTTGGATCTGTTTTATAACTTTGGTTTACTTTGTCCAATGTAGAATTTATCACACTCTTGGCATGATGTATCACAAATTTTTGATTTGTGTATTGATGGGTATTATCAGGGGTATTGTAGAGGCAGTTGGATAGTTTCTTGCTGCTAACCAAGTCTGTAGTTAGATATAATTTTGAGAAAATATGTTTCAATATGTTGATTTCCCTTAGTGCAAGGGCTAATTTTATGACATTATGTTTTTAGAGTTTTGTTTTGTTTCACATTGAGTTCTTGTTTGTGTTTCCTCAGATTGTAGTTAATCTACATAAATACCACAAGCATACCAATACAAGCCACATTTGGCAAGTACCTCAGGAAACACAGAGGAACTTGTAGGAAGTTTTCTCGGGATATCAGCCGGGTCACTGCTTCGAAGTTCGACGTTTCGGCACCTTCCTCTGGTGCCATCTTCAGGATGAAGTGCCGAGTGTTTGCGTGGGTTCTTGTATATATAGGCGGTAACTAGGGTGCAGGGTAGGTAGGTAGGCGGGGGTCAGAGCCAATTAGTGAACAGAACGGAGGCGCAGGTTTGGGAACTTAGGTTAGGGTGTATGTTGGGTTCTCCAAGATTCAGTTTCGGGAAATACGTAAGGAAAAGATGCTAATTTTGTTTCCCCTCTACTTTCTCATTGGACGTCCTTATTCATTCTTGTCCGACCGATCGGGTGTCTGTTATCCTTCTCCCGATTCTTGGTTGGGCCATGTCGCGTCCAATCCCCTCTTTGTTCTCTCTCATCTTCTGGAGGACGGGTCTCCATGTCTTGTGTAGGTTGTAGCTTTCTTCTCTGTTGATGTTGTTTTTCTCAAGCCCAATCTCAATAGTTTCTTTGATTACCCTATCCCAAAATTTTGGGGCATGGCGTAGAAGTTTGGTGTTTTCAAAATTTACTTGGTGTCCTTGGGTTATTGCATGTTCGGCTATTGCTGATTTATCTAGTTGTATTAAACGGACGTTCCGTTCATGTTCTTTTATTCTAGTCTCTATAGTTCTGCCAGTTTGTCCAATGTACACAGATCCACATTGGCAGGGGATTTTGTATACCCCAGGGACCTTTAAGTTGAGTGGGTCTTTTACTTGTGTCAGCAAACTTCCGAGTTTTCTAGGAGGCTTATGTACTGTTCTTATTTGGTGTTTTGCAAGAATTCTCCCGATGGTTCTAGATATTGGTCCTGTATATGGGATGCAGACAGTTGCTTTTGGTTTATCTTTCTCTTCCTTTTTGCTTTTTTTGGGCGGTTTCCTGAGGGCG
>KZ309250.1:70347-85199 GCA_000376725.2 Ladona fulva | reverse complement strand
ATATATATACATATAGGATACTAAAGGCGAGGCAGAAGGAAGTGCCTTACGGAGCCGCCGATTTTTTTGCCGTAAAGTCCCGGGTTTGGACATCTAGGAAAAAAGCGGACTTCCATTCTACGCATCATGGGTTCGATTCTAGGGGGACCCAAAAACGGCCACTTTCCCATAAGAATGCATTGAGCGCATTTTCAAAAATTCGTTTAGCGTAGTTAGCATAAAATTAGAACGTTCAAATTTTTACCTTGAGGGTCCTTATTTCGATGATAGGACAGTTTTTCTGTCTGAAGTTCATGAATTAATTTAGGGTATTTTCCGTCAAGATAGAAACTTGCAATTCACGGTGTTGTTAGAATAGATGATATTCTATCGTATGCCGTAAAGCTTTTGGCCCTAAAAGGCCAGGTTCGATCCCAGGACCATTCAAATGACAGAATTTAGCCGTTTTTGGGCCCCCCCTAGAATCGAACCCATGATGCGTAGAATGGAAGTCCGCTTTTTTCCTAGATGTCCAAACCCGGGACTTTACGGCAAAAAAATCGGCGGCTCCGTAAGGCACTTCCTTCTGCCTCGCCTTTAGTATCCTGTATGTATATATATCTATATATATCCGGAGAAGCGTCTTTATAAAGAGATATATCCGGAGAAGCGTCTATATAAAGCGATACGAGTAAAAGTTGCTTGCATACTACAAGCTTAATGTTAGATAGATTAACTAAAGCATTACACACCTTTTGATCCACTCCGCCTTCCATACACCGAGTTCCATGCACCAACATAAATAACCTAAACGAATTATTCATAATAAGTGCATAAGTAATGTGCTAGCATCGATCCTGGGTCCATTAGGACAAATATCGTTACGGCATACGATAGATAACCCCATCTTCTCTAGATGTAGCGAATTTCAACTTTCTACCTGACCGGGAAATGCCGTTACGAATTTTTGAAAATGCTATCATTCGAATGATCCTGGGATCGAACCTGGGCTTTGAGTGCAAAAGGCTTTACGGCGTACGATAGAATGTCATCCATTCTATCAACACAGTGAATTGCAAGTTTCTATCTTAACGGAAAATACCCTAAATTAATTCATGAACGTCAGAATGAAAAACTGCCCTAGGATCGAACTAAGGACCCTCAGGGTAAAAAGCTCTTGGTATACCATAGAAGTTTTCGCTCTCTATCGATTACGTGAATTTGAACGTTCCTTCTTACATGGAAGTCACCGAAATGATTTCTTGAATGTTTTGCACTAAGAATTTACCTATCATCGAACCTAGGGCCAACAGGGATAAAACTTTTGCGGCAAACGGAAGATGAAATCATTTTCTAACGATTCCGTAAATTTCATTGTTCTATCTTTACGCTAAGTACGCAAATTAATTTTTGAAAATGCGCTCAATGCATTCTTATGGGAAAGTGGCCGTTTTTGGGGCCCTCTAGAATCGAACCCATGATGCGTAGAATGGAAGTCCGCTTTTCCCTAGATGTCCAAACCCGGGACTTTAAGGCAAAAAAATCGGCGGCTCCGTGAGGCGCTTCCTTCTNTCGTTTTAGGGACTCTTTCTTTCCGCGAACGATACGCGATAATAACAAAATAAGGTAATAGCGCGAGCATCCGGTGTTAACACCCCCTGCCACATGCCGGAAGGCAGCTTGTAGGGTATTGATGTAGATGTAGAAAAAAGTTAATTTGGGATGAAAGGAAACGAGTGAAGAAAAACTAAAATAATGAGGAATATAAAACAGGTTAAGAACAGCAAACACCTCTGCCAAAATAAAATAATATTTTGCTGGTTTTAACATCACTGTGGCCTCATCAGATCAAAGAAAGCAAGCATGAAGCCATGGAAAGCAGAAGGACAACTATAGAACAGAGATTGAATGAATATTAGAAAGTGCAATGCAAGGGTATGAGCATCCTCAGCAACTGAGTCAGGAACCAAAACATATCATCAATACCTGTGAACTTTTGATGTTTAATTTCATATTCTGGAAGTTTTTATAATATTACAAAAAGTTGCCCTTAAATAATGTCACACTTAAGAAGGCAATTCACATCATACAGGGTACGAAGCTCCATGGGACAAAAGGGGTTCCAGAATTAACACAATTACACTTAAATAATTTAAATATTTAACTACTTTTGGTCAGCCTAATGCAATTCCACCAAATACCATTTTAGAAATAAAAATTCTATTGAGTTTAAAATTATGAGATTTGTCATGGGAAGGAAAGCTAATTTTAAAAAAACAGAAATATTATTAGAAAGAACAAATGTAGAAAAAAGAGGAGGATTTACAGATAGAGAGGAATTGTCAAGGACAATTACGTACAAGCCGGTTGTATTTGTATCGCCAAACTTATATTGCATAACCCACGCAATGTAGCTACATTGTAGCATTTATATTTTCACCCAAATTCATGTATCCTTTGACCCTTCTCAAGTTCTCGAAAGCAACTCCAGATGGGAAGTCACTCCTCCCCTCCATGAAATAGGGAACCAAAACTCTACTCAGCAAGCCGAGGACGCAGAAATAGAATTGCATAACCCGCGCCATATAGCTACACTGTAGCATTTACATTTTTACCCGTATTCACGTATCGTCTGACCCTTCTCATGTTCTCCAAAGCAACTCCGCTCCTACGGGGAGTCGCCCCTCCCCTCCCAAGAGAAGAGAAATTCGGCTCCTTGATGAACAATGTAGTTGGAACTGCCTCTTGATGTGTTCAGTGCGCCAGGAATTCAAATTTTCACTTTTGATTACTCAAATGTAACGATTACTCGCATGAGCTTTGAAGTAGATTACCAGTAAAAATTACTTTTTTAAAAATGTATCGATTACAAGTAAAAAATTACCATAATGTAATCGTTACAAGTAATTCGATTACTTTTACATCATATCACTGGTCAAGGACAGTATTGATGGCAAAACCCACCAAAGGCACCTTTTCTGTACCACTACAATAATTATTTGAAATTCTTTGCCCATATACCCTATAATAGATTTAAATAGTAAAAATGCCTCATTAATATGTACTTTTACATAAATGTATCAAATAACGTATTTTTATCCTAAACTAGGAATTTTTTCCTACTATATCTTAGCTCATATGCCATAATGTAATACAGCCAAAGATACCCATGGAGCGACACACTTTACACGATACTACTAGAAAAGAATCATGTAACATAATTAGCTAGAGAAACCATTTATCTGTGAGTATCCATCCAATAGCTCAATTTAAAAAAAATAAAAATAGATAAAAAAGCAATAATTCCTGTTTATTTCAATAAAAGTTTTATACTTTACCTTTATAACATTTCCAACACTGTTAGTTCACAAAAAACTTAAAAGCTACCTGATCAGTCACAATTCATTGATTCAGTCCTCCTGATCACAATCATTCTAAACAAACAGTCTAATTGTCTCTAGACTAATGCCACTTCTTGATAAGAAATAAGACAAATCACACTCTGATTATATTAACTATATAAGAACAGTCCTTTAATAACCACAAACTTTGCTAAAAATTGTATAAAGAGACAAAGATTATCATTTGAGATCGAACCTCAGTATTTATAGATATTCACATATATATTGCTTCAAATCTTGTAATTTAGACTATATTTTCATAGGGGTTTCCCTGACTGAAGGAAACCTCATTTGGATGACCAGTTGCTTTTACAGACTCCTCACTTACCCAAAAATATACTGTGCTTCACCAACACTTCTATTCTCCCACTTTTTAATCCACATATTCTTAAAGAAAATCCATCAACATGTCTTCCAGTTTAGTATATATACCACAGAAGCAAATACAACATGTTCTTCTATTTTTGACATAAGATGATCATACTGTTAATAAGTAAAAAAAGCTGGTAAAACAGCTAACATGATGTATATTTCATGCAACTTTGAAATATAATTTAAATCGATCAAAAAATCCTTATTTTGTGTGTCTCAAACCATTTCAAGAATCAAGCAACTTTGCTTGCAACATTATTTACGTATGTTTCTTGCATAGAGTAAGTTATTAAAAAGCAGTTATGTAGTCTTCCATGATATTTCCCTCAGTATCATTTGGAAAATAACTTGAAATATTAATTACTATGCTGCAGATGATCTGTATATGTGTTTTCGAGATGTACTGCAGTGTTGATATTCTGGGTATCAAAGAAAGTGAAGGTATTGGAGAAACAAGGCTGACAGCTAAATGACACCTGTAAAATTTAGCCTCTCAAATGAGGCATACGATAATGAAGTCCATAAGGGAAAGTCACCATTTGATAATGAATGTGAGCGTTACAAACTCACCAAAAGAATGATATTGATAGTTCCTCTCACTACTTTGCAAAAAGGATCTTTCGTCAAAAACAGAAGCAGATTTTGCAATAAAGACCCCACCTAATTTACTGCTCACAGATCTACTGGCCTTTAAGTACTTTAAGAACTACTAAGTCTTTAATTCATTACACTTTGAATATTTCAACTTTTCAGCTCCTTCACTTCTACTTTCATACCATAGTTTTTAGCATACCTGTTCAGCAATTTTTTCTAACTTTAAAACAAAGTTTTATAACAACAGATCAATACTACATTGACCACAACAGAAAACTCCATAAGTAGACCAAACTAAACTTTAATTTTTGAGAAATTAATGGTATGAACATGCAAGGAATCGGAGCATGTTAGGTTACATCAGTCCTGTTGATCACATTGTAGGACAGAAGAGCTGAATAAAAATTTAAGGTGCATGTGCAAAAGCATTTTTCAGTATCCCTGAGTCTACCTACAAGAAATGCAGGCAGGAAGCAGTATGATATGTGTGATAGCAATGTAACACAAAGTTTGTAAGACAGAGAGGCATTCTTTGTTTATAACTTGGTTTTTGTTTCCCAAACCCAAAGAAACTGTTGTCTACAATGTGTGCTTCAATATCACTGTTCAAATAGGACTATAATGGAGCAGTCGCAGTGGTGGCTATAAAAGAAAACTAACTAGATGAGAATTTTTGGTACACAAAAAGTTTGACAAAAAAGCAGCCGTGTGACATCCTTAAACACAGTCAGTTTTTTCAACTTTGTTGTCTCTGAAATACAATAACCAAAAGGATGATATGCATTTGCTAGGATGGGGCAGTTGAACTAATACTCAATGTCCTCTTGTGAAGAGTAATAGATGATGAGAAATAGGAAAGCAGCGGGAATAAGAGCGAAGATGGTGAAGAAGATGAGGATGAGGATGAAGAGACAGGCGTAGAGAAAGCAGGTGTCGAGCGCAGGCCAACCAGAAGAGAGGCCAGCCTCTTGAAGGGCTTGCAGGAACTGCAAAAAGGGAGAAGGAAGGGCTGTTCCTGATATGCGAACGAAAAAGAGGTGAATGGATAATCAGAAAGGGTAATTGGGCAGACCAGATATCAGAGCAGCAATGACTTGCTTATGAATTGTGAGTGTGCTTCATACAACTGGAAGGAGTGCTCAAAGATCAAAGGATGAGTGTGAGACAATCTGTGACATCTAACAAGGGGAGGACCACCTCTGTTGCATTCAGATTTTATTCAACTTATAACCTGTCAATTTCTAACAAGGGGAGTACCAACTCTGTGGGAAATAGATTCATGTGACTTTCAGGGTGTGCTCCTTGCTCAAAATAATAGACATGTGTCCAACCGTTGACACAACTAGACATTTTTCAACATAAATTAGTAACTGAAAATAGGAGTTGGGCAACCACGCCATACATGCACATCACCATGAAGATTGCGAAACTATTCAAGTTGGGAAATGTTTTCTCCCATTTTTTTTAATAAATTACTTTTTCACCATTTAGTTTTATCTTGCTACCCTCTAAAAATTCTTCGCCCTTTTCCTCACATTTATCAATTCTACAAAATTCTAGAAAAGAAATTCTAGAAATAAAATTACACAATTTTATATTGGGCTGGCATCAAACCCAAGACCTAATTAGGTAATATCTTTGCTGTTTACATTATAGAAGCACGTCTACTAATAACAACTCGATTTTCAATCCTCTACTATCCCGGGAAGTATTCAAAATAAATTTCCAAAAATCCGCAAAATGCATTCCAACATGGAAAATAAGGAATTTGGGACCTTTTGGGATTGAACTTATGATAGCTAGGATGGATATCTCATTTTTCCTTGGGGTTTCTCATTGGGCCTCGTACGGCATAAAGGGACTGAGTCAGTGACACTTGTGGTTTTTAGGAAGAGAATTCATATCCTATATGTAGCAATATAATACATGCTGCAGTTCTGACTTAAAATATTATTGAATAAATTTTGAGGAAAAGGGCAAAGAATGTTTAAAGGGTGGGGAGATAATACTAAATGGCAAAAAAATAATTTATTATAAAAATGGGAGAAAACATTTCCAAACTTGGGACAGTTTCCAGATCTTCATGGTAATGTGAATGTATGGCATGGTTGCCTAACTCTGAGTTTCAGTTGCTAATTTTGCTATAAAAAATGCCTATTAGTTGTAGTAGTGGTAGTTGTGTCAATGGTCAGACACGTGTCAATCATTTTGAGCAAGGAACATACCCTGAAAGTCTTGCACAAATCAGTTTCTCACAGAGGTGGTACTCCCCTTGTCAAACAAAATGCAAATTCAATCATTCACACAGTTAAGAGCGTAACATATACTATATTTTATCAATATCTTTTAAAAGACCATAGAGAATTTCAGAATTAAGAATTTAAAACTTTTGTAAACTTAGCAAGATTTCAGTCTCACAAAAATATCACCCCATTTATTGCATACCTAGAAAATAAAAGAATAGATAATGGCATCATCTCTGTCATAACTCAAGTTGAATAGATGAAGCAGAGGTAAAGTCCAAGCAAATATACATTTATGTTTTTTTCTCCAACATTTTCTGAGGTCATATGGAACAACTGAATCTTACCTTGAGCTTGAGGGCAAGTGGTACAAGTAGATCAAGTTAAGATCCAGTAAACTAGAGTATCTCTGTATGTAAGGGAATGGTTAACCTGATCTTGTGCTGAGGCAAAGGACTCTGTGGGTGAAGCAATGTTCCTCCGGCTGCTAGTCTCACTGCCTCTGGTAGCTCCAGCAGTCACCCACTCACGTACTGATGACGTATCATCACGAAACAGAACAGAGCGCTGGAAAAAGAGATATGTCTCATCAACAGATCCCAATAGAAGATTAGGGTGTGAAACAAAGGTATTTTAAATTTGCAATTTATTTTCATAATAGCAATAGGGCAGTGCTTCTTAACTTCTTCTTCTTTTAGGGGGTGTGAGTTCAGGGGGTATGATATGTTATGGTAAAAATATGGTATGGCTTCCTACACGGACAATCAAGTCAATGATTATTTCTTACCAATCATATTAGTAGTTAAATTTTCCTATATAATTTAATATTGCAGAAACCCAAGTTTTGTTTGCCTTAATTTATAAATAATTTATACTTTTGGAAGGGGTTATTCAAGGGAAACTGAAAAAGTTAAAAACCACTGTTTTAGGGGAAACTTCTTGGACTGCTTTTGATTTCAATACTATTTCCAAGCTATTAAACAAAGAATCTGACTTTTTTAAAGTATTTTGACAGCTGAGGTTATTTCCCAAATATGTGCTCCCACCAAGAATCAAACCTAGGACAGCTTTTACCAAATGTGCTACCTACTTGACTTCCAAGAAGGTGTAAAACTCAACTCATAGTGTAATAGAGTACCAGTATAGATTAGATAACATGAAAGAGTCCAAGCCATTGTCATTTAATGTTCATAAATAAATAGAGATGGTGGACATCCAAAGAATATAAAAGAGAAACAGAATTAAAAAGACCATTAAGTTTTACACTGGTAATAATGTTGGTTTTAACACCAAATAAATGGAAATGGAGTTTGGAAGAAATACACATAAAGTTCTTCATGATCTCTTTCCCTTTTCCACAAAATTAATTAGAAATAATACAAGACTGAGATAACAAGAAGGTATATTAATAGGAGATTCTTATATGGTTTTCAATTCCAATTTGTGAGAATATTGGTAAAATGAACTAACATTTTCGTAAGTTATGACATATAAAAACCTGTCCCATGACAACAAATGCAATAGTGGAATCCGAACTCTTGCATATTCCCATAAGAATGCTTTGGGAGTTTTAACACATAAAGAAATAACAATACAATGATCAGATTTTTTTAGAGAAGTTCATACTCTGTAATTCAAACATTTGCAATTGCAATCAAAAAGCACTGGATCCTTATGACCATACAGGAGGGTTTCTGAAGAGGCCCTAGGGCAGCTATATGAGCCAAGACAATCCAGTATGACAATGGGAGAACATATTGAACCAGATATTAAGTTTTGTGTACATATCTGAAATCTGTAATTGGTGCAAATGACACTAGCAGTCGAGGAACCAATAAAAAGTACTGCTACTATCACTATCCAGTACACAGCTCAATGCTGCTTCATCAAAGAGGTGAAAAATCATGAGTGCAGGGAGAAAAAAGAAAAAATTTGAGAGAGGAATGGATTTTTAACAATATTGAGACTTTTGTGTTAAGAATTCATTCTCATGATATGCATAACGTTCAATGAAGTTATGGCATCCCAATTGAATTTAAACATATTCCATCATGTTTTATATGTATGAAAACTGGAGTGTAAGTGAGCAAGAAGTTTTTGTAAATAAATAATTTATTTAAATACTATACCTTTTAAATAGTTCAAATTAACTTATACGCTTGACAGTGGAGGTATGTTGTTGCTGATAATGAGCTATTATTAACTTTATTTAATGAAAATATGCAAGGAATTCATGGCTGAATGGAATTTATTGTGTGTCCTTTTTGGTATTAATTTCACAGATAAAAATTGAAAGATTCACCAATTTTGACTTCATAATTGTGACTGATGACATAATATTTCATGTATTTTATCTTTTTGTAATTTCATGCAGAATATATCTAGAATCGATCAAAGCGAATAATAACTAATTAACATTAAAAGAAATGTATTTAATTATATTAAACTTACAATTTACGGACTTTGGCGTAGAAGGGCAGATGCACATAATAATCATTTATTTTATAAAGTAACTTAATATTATTATTTTTTTTTATTAAGTAACTTAAACAAGGAAAAGGGTAAGATGACTTGGCACGATAAGTCGTGCATCTCGGAAAATTCCCAAGGAGAAACGGACATGTCAGACTTTTTTCATGTCCGTTTCTCCTTAAGTAACTTAAATTAAGTTCAGTCATGCATGATGGGAGAGTTTACCAATACACAACAAAGCAATAATAACAATCATTTGTTTGGTAACATTTAACTAGCTTTGGTGCATCTGTCCCTACTCTGGACTACAACCATGTCGTGGTGGAAGGGCTTGCGTGTTCCTATGACCTAGAGAGCGTAACTGGCGGGAACTATGTTCCTGGTAGGGTCACCCATGCCAGGATGGTCAATAGGTAGGGGCCTGACGAAAGGTAGTCCACGCAGTGTCTGTACCTCAGTGAGGCGGCTGCAAAGGCGTCTGTACCCCAGTGGGGCGGCCATTATGGGTGATGGTGGTGTCACGTTAAGAGAAAGGTTGAGGAAGGCAACGGGAAACCACCTCGACTACCACACTTATCCCAAGCAATCATGATGTGCCAATATAAGAATATTGTAAGTGGCGTAAGCGGGACTCAACCCTCTACGGGGAGTGTCGTGCCCGGCAGTGATAGGAGTAAGGCTATCTCGGTCGTCATTCCACGAAACCCTTACCCAGGAAACGACAAGAAAAGAAGAGAGAAGATGGCCAAGGAAACAAGGGTGGGAACCTGGAATGTTAGGACAATGCTTAGGAAAGGAAAGTTGGAAAATGTAAAGGTAGAAATGAAGAGGTCCAACATTAACATACTAGGGCTATGTGAAGTGCGATGGAAGGATGGGGGTGATTTCTGGAGTGATGATGTCAGAGTAATTTTCAGTGGGGGAAATTCTAGCCAGAGGGGAGTTGCGGTAGTGCTAGACAAGAAAGCGGGAAAAGCCGTGATAGCTACAGAGCTAATAAGCGACCGGGTTATGTCAGTAGAAATAAAGGCTGAGCCAGTAAACACGGTGATAGTTCAGGTGTACTTGCCCACTAGCGAACATAGTGATGATGAAGTAGAACTTGTTTATGAACAAATAGAAGAAGTAATGGGAAGGGTTAGAGGCAATAAAAACCTAATTGTAATGGGGGACTGGAATGCAGTAGTTGGGCAAGGCAAAGATGGAGAAGAAGTGGGAGGGTTCGGACTAGGAAATAGAAACGAAAGGGGACAGAAATTAGTAGACTTTTGTAAGAGGAATAACCTCTGTATCACAAACACACTTTTTCAGCACCATAATAGAAGGAGGTACACATGGAAAAAGCCAGGAGATACGGATAGGTACCAAATTGATTACATTTTGGTAAGAAAAAGGTTTAGAAATAGTGTTAAAAATTCAAAGAGTTACCCTGGTGCTGATGTTGACTCAGACCATAACCTGGTCATGATGAAAACCGAGCTAAAGTTTAAAAAGATATTTCGAGCAAAAATTACACCAAAATGGAACCTTGAAGCCCTTAAAAATGGGAAAGCGAGAGAGTTCCAAGAGTCAGTCAGTAAGGCCTTAGAGGATAATGGGAGGGAACTTACTATAGACGGAGAATGGGAAAAGATTAAAAACAGTATCAAGGATAGTGCGCAAGTAACTATTGGAAGGGTCAAACAAAACAAAATTAGGAAACCATGGGTGACGGTAGAAATGATAAATAAAATGGAGGAAAGAAGGAAATGGAAAAGGGTTAACACAGAACAAGGACGTAGAATGTATAGGGCTCTCAACAACGAACTGAGAAGGGAAACAAATAGGGCGAGGGAACAGTGGTGGAAGGGACAATGTAACGAAATAGAAAAGCTGGACGAAAGTGGGAGGGTCGATTTAATGTATAGAAAGGTGAAACAGTTAACGGGAAATAAAACACGAAACAGAACAACCACAATAAAAGATAATAATGGTAAAGTTATACGAGATCCAGCCAGCATAAGGGAAAGGTGGAAAGAATATGTCGAGGAACTATATGGGAAGGACATGAAGCCAACAAACATAATGTTAGAAAGTGAACAAGAAGTGGAGGATGATGATGTTGGACCTGGGATATTAGATAGTGAAATTGATAGGGCCTTGCGTGATATGAAAGGAAACAAAGCAACGGGCATTGACGAGATACCAGTTGAGCTACTTAAAAACCTGAGGGGAAAGGGTAAGAGGAAATTCTATAATTTATGTAGAAAAATTTATGATGAAGGGGAATGGCCAGAGGATTTTACTAAGACAATCCTGATTCCTTTGCAGAAAAAGAATAATGCTTCTGAGTGTAGGGATTATCGTACAATCAGTTTAATATCTCACGCGGCAAAGGTTATTCTAAGAGTATTGAATAGAAGAATTGAAGGAAAAATTAAGGAACAAATAGGAGAAGACCAGTTCGGATTTCAGAAAGGGAAAGGAACGAGGGATGCAATCGGGGTAATGAGGGTGCTAGTAGAACGAAGCCTGGAATTTAAAAAGGATATATGTGCATGTTTTGTCGATTTTGAAAAGGCTTTCGATAGAGTTCAATGGCCAAAATTAATGGGAATTTTAAAGAAAATTGGGTTGGACTGGAAAGATAGGCGTTTGGTGCAAAATTTGTACTTAAATCAAACAGCGCGAGTTAGAATAACTGAAGGAGAGTCGGAATGGGCAGAGTTAGGGAGAGGGGTAAGACAAGGATGCCCATTATCACCATCGCTTTTTAATATATATGCAGAGGAAATGGTGAATGAAGCTTGGGAAGAAATAAGCAAGGGAGTGATAGTTGGAGGGAAAGTAGTAAAGTCAGTAAGATATGCAGACGATAAAGCTATTGTGTGCGATTCCGAAAGGGGTTTACAAATACTAGTAAATGCACTAAACGATAAGGCAAGGGAATATGGAATGAAAATTAACGTAAGTAAAACTAAGGTAATGAGATTCACTAAGGGAAAGAAGGCTAAATTAACGATCAGGGTCGATGGGGAAAAACTAGAGCAGGTGGACAAATTCTCGTACTTGGGTAGTGTTCTATCTTGGGATGGGAGGTGTGGAGATGAGGTTCGAAAAAGAGTAGCATTGGCCAAGGAAGCTTTTATGAAGCGAAGGGAATTAATGACAAAGGGTCTCGATAAAGGAATCAGGAAAAGATTGGTAAAATCCTTGATATGGAGTGTTTTGCTATATGGGTGTGAAACGTGGACCTTACGAAAAGAGGACATCAAAAGATTGGAGGCATTTGAGATGTGGGTGTGGCGTAGAATGGAGAAGGTGAGCTGGGTGGATAGAAAAACAAACATAGAGGTGCTAGAAATGGTTGGGGAGGAAAGGGTTTTAATTGAAGTAATTAAGCGCCGACAAAAGAAATGGGTGGGTCAGATATTGAGAGGAGAGGGATTGCTGAAGAATGTAATAGAGGGTAGAATGCAAGGGAAAAGACAGAGGGGAAGGCAAAGGCAAAAGATGTTAGATGACATAAAGGATGGGGTAAGTTACCAGGTAGCGAAAGAAAGGGCTATGAATAGGGAATATTAAGGCACATGATCCTACCGAAAGGTAGAACAGTTATGTATGGTGCATCTGTTTTGGTCATTTGATGCTTTGCAAAGGAAATGCTTCTTGTTGCAGTGTTACTATATAAATTGGGATATACTAGTTAAACAGTTTATCTAATTGTATGTTAATCACTCCATTTCCACCAAAACTTTGTGGTTTATCAAAAGTTCTATATATAGCTATAATATATTTTAAACTGTACCTTACCAACATCATTAAGATGATTTTAGAAATGCAATTGTCTTTCTTAATTTGGAGCACTCACCTGATCCAGGAAAAGCAGTTCGCACTCATACTGTAATTTGTAAGCAGATTCTAAAAGGTTGTCGAGCTCTTTGGAGAATTCAGCCTCCTCGGCAGTCGTCACTGGCAACGGCTTGGCTCCAGAATCACCCAAAGGGCCCCCACGACACACATATGATTTGATGGCATCCTCCCAGTAGCTGATGGCAGTCTGCAGAGCCTCCATTCCTGGAATATACATTCATTATTTTTAAATCCAACTCCAAATCCATACAGAAATTCAGAGAAATGTTCCTAAGACTCATCAATTTAAGAATCATCATAAGATTCATCAATGCTGTACCCATTAACTCATACAGTTGGTAGGTGTTGCAATTTATGTAAAAACATCAACATAAAAACATAAAACATTTGGACCAAAGATTCTAGTCAGAGGAAAATCTTGGTGCTTTATGGAGGTAATTTTTTTTCCTTTCTTCATATATTTTCTAGAATGCTACCTAGACATTTCTTGATATATTTCTTTGCTTTTCCTTTCTATAGATTTATTTTAACTTTAAAAAAATTTGAAACACATGTAAACAGTACAGCTTACAAACAGCTGAAACATATGTAAACAGTAAATATGTTGAGATATCTGCAATTAAAAGCAGATGGGGAAATAGAAAGACCCTATTGTGCCTATATCGCTTTATGCCAATCTTAATCTTTACTGAATGAGTTTAAGAGATCTCTCCAACTGCTCAGGGAATCACTGTGGATTTCTCAAAGCCATCAAAACTAATGAAATTATAATGCATTACTTTTTAAGAGTGTAGAAAATATCAAATCAAGTTATAAATTCTTATTTAGCAGCAGCTCAAAATCACTCTATTTCATTTTAAGCTGAAGGTTGAGCACAAAACCATTGACCACTTTAGTCCACCAAACCAGCAGTCAAACCTGTGCATGACACCCCATGGAGCAAGTTGTGTACTCTCTGTCGGAGTGTGTACATCCCTCTCTCAAGTAGTATGCATATACTTATTGCATATAATGTGCATGGGTGGATCAAAGTGCAAAATTGCTGAATCCAAGGTTATGCATTTTCCCACAAAAATACATTGGGAATTAGGCCCATTTTAAAGTATTGGTAAGAATTAATGAAGGAATACATGAATAGGAGAAGATTTTAGAAACTTTTTTCTAAAGCTAGTCAGATTTGCAGTGATTTGCGATGTCGAATCAAATCAACAAATGTTGACAAACTTCTTTACATAAACTCAAATATTCATTTATAAGAATAGAGGTGAAAATTGGATTTTGCTGTTTATCTAAAGAAATGTTTTTGTTTATCATAATTTTAGTTTTATATCCTTATTATTGNTTTCTCTTCTTAGTTCATTATTAAGTCTCCTATATTGTCTTCTACCTTCTTCTGTGTTGATATTTTTCCATCTCCTTCTTTCCTCCATTTTTCCCATCATCTCCTCTGTGATCCAATCTTTCCTTATTTTCTTACTCATCTTTATACCAACTATCGATGACGATATGAAGAGGATGAAAATGATTTTAATTATATTAGTCACGGACTATTTGTAGAAATGAATTACAGGGGCAACAAACATGCTTAGCAGCGTAATAAATCAGTGGAGACGGAGGAGTAACTTTTTATTTTTTTGTTCGACTCCTGAACCGGAAGTCGAAAATTTTGCAAAATTACACATTACTTTGAGACATGTTAATAATAAAGGGAAATTCCATAATGATTCACATTCTTACTGTTGATTGTAGATTTCAGCCTCGAACTTTGATTAGAAAATTTTTTTTTCAATAACCTGTCCCGTTGGACTAAACTACGAGATGATGCGAGATGTTATTTTCTCTTATGTACAAAGAGGTATACTACATTTAATCCGACATCTATTTTCCCCGTTGAGAATCAACGGGCACTTCAGCTAGTGTATATATATATATATATATA
>KZ309250.1:49922-60061 GCA_000376725.2 Ladona fulva | reverse complement strand
TTTTACATCGACCTAGCGTCGAACCTACGATCATTTTGGGAGCGGTCTTTTCAGTACGCGGAAGAAAATCACCTCCTGCACTTGCCGTTAAAATTTCAATTCCCTAGCTTTACGGGAAGTACCCGAAAAAAAATTCCGAATAATGTAAGAAAACCCGTCCAATGCATTCTTATGGGAAAATGGCCGTTTTTGGGGCCTCCTAGAATCGAACCCATGATGCCTAGAATAGAAGTCCGATTTTTTCCTAGATGTCCAAACCCGGGACTTTATGGCAAAAAAATCAGCGGCTCCGTGAGGCACTTCCTTCTGCCTCGCCTTTAGTATCCTATATGTATATATATATCCGGAGAAGCGTCTATATAAAGAGATATCCGGAGAAGCGTCTATATAAAGAGATACGAGTAAAAGTTGCTTGCATACTGCAAGCTTAATGTAGGATAGTTGAACTATGGTATTACATACCACCTGCAACAGTCCGCCTTCCATGCACTGAGTTCCATGCACCAACTACAAAAACGTAAACGAATTATTCTGACTGACTGTCATACCGTGTTGCAGTCACCTATGACTGAGGAAATACGTCCGGTGGTTCAACTCAAAGTACTTCCCATAGAGAAAAGGAAGCTTAGATCGCCATCAATGGCTATATTACTTGCTATCGTGTTATTACGTGTTTTGTCTTCGCTTTTGAATATACCTTTAGTTTCAAGAATAATTCTTTTCAGGAAATTACAAATGCACAACGCAGCGGCAACGTATCGTCTATATAATATAAACTGACACTTTTCGTCAATAGTTAAGGGAGAACTGAATGGGGACTCTTGAAACTTATGGATCTCCCGGAAGACCAGAAAGGGGTGCACAGGAGATACATTTCTTACATTTAATGGAACATTAGTTACATGTGATGTTAAAATTCTCTTCTTCTTTAATATATACAGGTAACCTTACAACTTTGTTTTAATTCCTTCGACATACTTCAAGGCGTTTCGATTCACTTTCCGCCTTCTTTTTGCTGCGATCGGTTTCCAATTTTAATATTTATAGTATAGGAAATAAAACTCAATTTTTGTTTTTAAAAGTTGTGTGGTTACATATTTGAGATACTTTTTCCATAATAAAACATTTTTTTAATCGGCTTATTTTGTTTGAAGAGTACCTGCCTTTTATTAATTCGTAACAATCTTCCGCATTTATTTTTACGACATAAAAACAAATGGCGTTTGTAATGGCAACGAAGTGCAACGTTTTTGCGTTTCATATCTCTGGTGCTTTGAAGAAGAGTAATGCATTCATGAATTAGAAAAAATGACTGGTCCATTTAAGAACTGTTATTAACATAACATTTAAATACAGAAGAGTCTCGTTTATCCAACGTACACTTTAGCATGTTTAGCCTTTTTTATTTACGCATGTATCTTTTATTTTGCAGTTTACGCAGCATTTCATAGACAAGCATACGTCGGCATAATGATCTAATCGGACAAAAGAAATGAAAACTGCATCTGGACTATTGACGTATATATTATGAAGGAATAGAAAATTTTTTTATTTAAAAATATTTCAAATGAAAATGATTTATAATTGTAAATACACGTCTTAAGGCAGGATAATAGCGTGTTCATTTGATGAGTTTTCGATTTTCCGAGGAGGCCGCGGTCAGTATTTACTCGGATAATAGAGATTCTATCGTAATCCCGCAAATTCTGGGGTATAATCTATAAAGCATGAAATACTCCACTATATTTTGGGCAAACTCGGAGAAATTTCGCCATTAGAGCAGTGAGCTCAAAAGATGTTTTTTGAATAAATCCTCTCATTCTCATTTTGCTAAGCACCTACTAGAAAGGAACCATTCTTCTGATTTTGTACCGGAAATACTCCACTATACAGAGGAGAATCAAAGGCTGAACTTCTTAGAACAATTTGAGATACTTTCTCATACGAATTCCACGAACTGTACTGTGGTCAATGAGCACCTTTTTCCTTCCCACTGATCCGACGCATCCTACCACCCACCAACATGCACCTCTACCTCCAGTTCCGTGCTCCTGACTTACCCTTTCTTCTCTGTCCCCTTTTTCCCCCATCCCTTCTTTCCCTAATTCCTTATTTTTCCGCGAGTCGTTTTTGCATATATTATACTCAACAGTTTTAGCATAGAAACTTGATGATGACGACCATTCGCCGAAACTAGTCGTGAGTTTTTATTGCTTGTTTTTAATAATAAACATATTGTGGAAAAAGTACAACTATTCTCCTTCTCATGTATTTCCACAAAACATCGCAACTGTGAATTTTATTAATATAAAGATTGAGATCAACAATTAAAAAATTGAGCCAAATGATCATTTCAGCTATAACATTATGGTTGTGAAAATAACGGACTTTAAAGAAGGAAGAGAAGAATCAAAGAATACAAATTTTCAGTAAAGAAAGTAATTATTATTTAGTAATATACTGCTTTCAATAGTATGTTTATTGTTAGGTCGAAATTTTCTAACAATTCTCCATGAATCCAAAAATGCGAAATAACAAATTTGTTAGATTGCAGTGTAAGAAGAGTTCTAGAAACATTGCAAATTTTACAAACGGATTTACAAGTATTTATAAGCAAATACAATATTATAGTTGATATTCCGCATCCCATGACATACACAGAAACTTGGTATACATTTACAGGCTATCAAGGTGACATCTTTTCCGTAGAGGCCGGAAATAAGAACAAACGTTAATTTCACGAAATTCGATCCAAAATCTACGTTTCGTGGTAATTTCAGGATCATTTTGGAATTTCTTTTCTAATTTGAGGAGTTTCTCGGTTGATAGTTTGAGTGAGGAGTTTCTTGGTTGATCCTCAAAGTAAGAAAATAATATCGCAGTCTGGAATCAGTGGCTAAAGAGCGCCTACGCACAGCAGATTAGTGTTTGATTGGCAGAGATAAGTTCCAATGAGATAAAGACAGAAGCGAGTCTGAAAAGGGAATATAATTTGGGATCTATGCTATTCTATTCTGATGATAGAAGAAAAGTGATAATTATAGGCACAAACAAGAAAAGCAATTATCTGATAAAATGAGGAATCGGGACGCTGTCGAAAAGATTGAATAGTTTTACTAAGGAAAGCGTTTATTGAGGCNTTAGAGAATCAGCGAGTCGGAGGTCCATAACATTATTTTGTGGTAAAAAGACGTATTTGACTTGATTGACGATTCTAAATTGCGAATTCATTCAATCTGCACTGTCTATAACTCATACATTTTGAGCTATCATCACGTATACGCAATGTTTCCATCAATGTCTTTCTTACAATTAGGTCCGTCCTTCTAAATGGGTGTCCGCTACAGTAGCCGCTCGCGATGTTCCTACCATTTCTTTAAACCGAACCCTTCTTGCAGCGAATATAAGTACTGTTATGTTTGACATGGTCTCCTTACAGTGTTGCAACATGTTCCGCAGAAGGAGTTTTAAGAGTATCCCGAATCTTATGTTACCCGCAATTTTTGAGTTTTTTTTTTTGCTCATGACTGTACAGTGGCGGAATAAATTAACGCAAATGTTTACGAGCGCCAAAAGTGGCATTCAGGGGAACTACTAGGAACAGAACTTACTCTGACTAACTGGCAACACCGAGAAATTCCCTTCCTTGGAACTCTTGTTTTTAAATCGTTCGCGCGATCGCTCGCGGTGTTCATCTTATCTATTTCGGCGTTTCTCTTTCACGAGAGTCGCGATTCGCTTTTTTTAATACGCACGCACCATTTCCCATGTTATCATTTCACAGCCCCTCCGTTGCAGCGACTGTGCAAAGATTGTGCACCCATCTAGAATTTACCGTCCACTATACCCTGAGAATATGTCATCACTTACGCCGGGGTCTGCAGGCGCTCAGAGGATACGACGATACGAGGTCGATCTCTAGTATAGAATTCCACGAACTGCGTGCACAAATTTGACAACCAAGAACTCTGGTATTTTTGAAGAGGATGAGATTCCTTTAGGACGTGACTATCGGATAACGTTATATATTTAAGTTTTCACACATAGATTCTACTTAGTACTCATCGAACTCCTGGTTTGTGCATGAATATGCTGTTAGTAGTTAGTTATTGTTTCGGTTTCCACAGCACTCCTTCAGCGCTTTATTTTCAGAAAGTAGCCGGTTTTGAGTCACGATTCGCTTTTTTTTAAATACACACACCATTTCCCATGTTATCATTCCACAACCCCTCTGTTTCAGCGACTGTGAAAAGATTGTGCGCAGACTCATAGTTATATCTCACTCGAAAAAAGGGTATTGTTTACGGGAAAATACAGATAAAATTCATAAAATAGATTGGCACGACGGACTTCCTTTGGATTTTGGGAATGACCAAAATCTATCACTCCATCGTCAGTTTTGTAGAAATGTGGAGCAGCTTTTCCTTCATGCATTAAGCTAAAAAATACTGAATAAACTAAGAAGAGCTTATTTATTGTATTGAAGAGATTAGAAATCTTTGCCGGATATAAAATTGATACGAAACTCTTAAGATTGTTTAATGAACGTAAACAACACGAAGAAAAAATTGCGCAANAATATACTGCTTTCAATAGTATGTTTATTGTTAGGTCGAAATTTTCTAACAATTCTCCATGAATCCAAAAATGCGAAATAACAAATTTGTTAGATTGCAGTGTAAGAAGAGTTCTAGAAACATTGCAAATTTTACAAACGGATTTACAAGTATTTATAAGCAAATACAATATTATAGTTGATATTCCGCATCCCATGACATACACAGAAACTTGGTATACATTTACAGGCTATCAAGGTGACATCTTTTCCGTAGAGGCCGGAAATAAGAACAAACGTTAATTTCACGAAATTCGATCCAAAATCTACGTTTCGTGGTAATTTCAGGATCATTTTGGAATTTCTTTTCTAATTTGAGGAGTTTCTCGGTTGATAGTTTGAGTGAGGAGTTTCTTGGTTGATCCTCAAAGTAAGAAAATAATATCGCAGTCTGGAATCAGTGGCTAAAGAGCGCCTACGCACAGCAGATTAGTGTTTGATTGGCAGAGATAAGTTCCAATGAGATAAAGACAGAAGCGAGTCTGAAAAGGGAATATAATTTGGGATCTATGCTATTCTATTCTGATGATAGAAGAAAAGTGATAATTATAGGCACAAACAAGAAAAGCAATTATCTGATAAAATGAGGAATCGGGACGCTGTCGAAAAGATTGAATAGTTTTACTAAGGAAAGCGTTTATTGAGGCGAGATTGGGAATATGAAGTCTAAGTCGCCGTCAATGATATTTATTAAAACATAAACTTGTAAATGAAAACAGAGAGAAAACTTGACAAGGAGTTGTGGATGATAAAAAAATAAAACTGATATCTTATGAAAAAATATCGACAGCAGGAAAACACCCGCAAAGAAGAAAGTGAAATAATAAAAGAAAAAGAAGTGTGAAAAACCTGGGCAAACCTAGCAGTAGAAGTTAAAAGAAGTGAAGGAAGATTTATATGGAAATCAATTGATACACTCACAATGATAAAAATAGATGTATACATTGCAATAGTTCAAATTTAGGAAGAGAAAACGATAAAAATCACGAATAAATTAGCATTTTAACAAAAACAAAAGCCAAAAATATAAATCGTTTAAAAAGTAAACGTAAGAATGCTCAATTAAAATTACCGAAGGCACATTAAAGAAATAAAAAATTCTGAATAAGACGTTTAAAAACGCAGGAAAGTGTACTAAATTTTACAAAAATTTGGAATTATATATGGAAATTTATAAAATCGATGTTGTTAGGCGTGACTTCGTGGAAAGCCATAATGCAATGAAAGCAAAGAGTTAGTAATTTTCCACACTAAAATTTATTCTGTTGCGACCGGTTTCGTAAGATTACTTACATCTTCTGGCACAAGGAAATACGCATACATTGTTCAGCACAAGCATAGATTGAAGGAAACGGTTAATAAAACCCTATAAATTTGGTATTCACAAAACATGAAGCAGCAGAGAAGACGAGATTAGAAGCACTGAAAATTTGGGGAACAGAAGTATAATAAAAATGACGAAAATCAGTGAATAGAGAAGAAAATGAGGAAATATAAAGAAGTCGATTGGACACTGGACAACAGTACGGAGGGCTATTCTTCAAATGTGTAATTCAGTTATCGAATCCTCCGAACTAATGTATGCTATACGTGAAGCGGTGCCCGATGACGCACCGCAATGGTGCAGGCGGAGTTGAAAACTGGTTCCCAGAAATGGTTGAATCATAAACGGGATGGTGCTGTAAGAAATTAGTAATGAATGAATCCTGTGATATGGAGAGAGTTATTAAAAAATCCTTTGGTAAACCCAAAGCGAAGGTCTGCAGGTAGGTGAAGAGTGACCCTTAAGATGTGGTACATGGAGGTCAAGCTGCAATAGCGGGAACCAATGGGAGCGAAAGTAGGGCGTGACGTCACAGAGGCGCGATCATCTGTGGCAACGGCGTAGAGAGGCAGTGGTGTTGACGCAGTGGTTGAAGACAGGCATTTGGCGGGAACCCGTACGAGGAGGATAATAGGTAATGAGAACCCATCCCTTTCTGAGAAATATTGCGATTGTTCTGTCGATAGTCGCTTTTGTGATGCGAATTCGCGATTATATTATTACCGCAAAATCGGACGCTTTTCACGTATACACTAACACTTTTAACGGTTTAAAAGTTACAATCAAATCTCATCCTCAAATCATTAACATAAACTCGAATTCATTTTATTCTGGGACTGAAACATTTTTATGCATCCGCGATTCGCTCACGTTTTAACTCCAATAATTACATAAACCAGCGATTCGCTTCGAAATGTGTTCTACGACAATGTGTGCCTAAGAGACTCATTCTTTTTGTAGTAAAAAAATTATTGTTAGCAATGTGAATGTACGTCATCAACGAGATAAGTGTCAATGAGAAGTGTCGTTACAATTTATTTCGTAATTTAAAGCGCTTTTCCCGATTAGTCAACGAATCAAAAATATCGCATTTACTTAATTTATAGGAAAGCGGAATTATTTCTCATTTTAATGTTGTCCGAATTCAACCAATCATAGCAAATGGTATTCACAGTTAGGTTCACCGCATTTTGTTCTTTGACGAACATTTACTCCCTATCAACTGACAATATGTTAACTCATGCTGTCGTACGAGAAAAATAGAAATATTATCAAGCAATAACTATAGTTTAATATACATAATGTGAATAACTCAATTGCTTCAATTTATTCTCATAAAGTAATAGAATTTAAATACCTATATTTAGACGTCCAGTACGACACATTTTCAACTCTTTTAATTGTAATATTTCTATTTCTCACGGATGTAATAATAAAAGAAAATTGAGAATATTATTTTGATAATAAAATTGAGAATATTATGTATGATATTCAACGGGTAAAAAGAGAATCAACATCCGATGGATTTGTATGAATAATACCACAGAGCTGTTGATTTAGTCTGTCTGCTCGAATTAAAAGCATTTTTAAGCCGATGATATTTACAATTCAATTAGCCGTCGTTCCAACCGCAAGAGTAAATGGCGTGAATTCGAATATCGAAAGTGAGCACAAATCGGCGCATTTCCGAAACCGGATTCCGAGGCCAATGAATGACCATTTCACCGGATATGCAGTTCTTCGAGTTTCTTTCGTTAGAGGGAATCGGGATTGCTATGCAAGATGAGGAGTGAGGGAGTTTGCTTTACTCAATGAGACACAACTATGTGAGGAATGAGGTGCGACGAGAGACAATCATATAAGCGGTACAAATGAGTGAATAAAACATTCATAATTTGGTGTTCCAAAGAGAAACCAAGTAAACATTAACTTGAACTTTTCTTCGTAATCTTTGGAGCGATTCGTTCCTTCCTGAGATTCTGCGAGGGGAAATTAATTTATTTATGAGAATATAATTATTATCTTAAAGATATTAAAAATTATTTGAAAACCTCGAGACTTCGGATAACAAAGGTGTCGCAATCAGATTCGTTAGCCGAAACGAAACTTCACATACATTCCGAAACACAAACACTTGAGTAATGCATTGAAGTTTCGCCTTCTTCGGAACCCTATTCGTGCATAATATGCGAGAGCTAAACATTTGTTAGCCTATTACCTATTTGTTTGCCTACTGTTATTTGTTAGCTTATTATTATTTTTTTAAATATTACGCAATTTCCTCCGGAGCAGATTCATCGGTAACAATGCGCTACCAAAAATAATGAAAAATATAGGCAGTTTGTAAACAAATGGCGGAATAATGAGACAGGATAAGAGAGATTATTCCATTTACTTAAATAATAGCAATTTTAATAAAATGGAGGCGATGGAAAATTTCCGAAAAGTTGTTTCGGCAGATACACGAAGAAGTGTTGTGTTATATAATTCTGTTTACCCGTTCAATTTACGATACTCTCTCAGTACCAATTGAATAACGGGGATCGAACTTTTTAAGGAATTACGAAACAAACCTTCATTAGGATTCACAGATGATCATGTATTTATTCGACACGCTACATTAAAAATGAGCAGAGACTGCCAATTTGGCGAAACACATCGAAACTAGGCGTCGACTAAGCAAAGACCAGAGGAGACATTTCTCTCTTCGCATGTAATTATCTTCTTCTTCTATGTAGTTATGCGTCTGTACTAGTTTTGTTTTCCTTCTGATTAGCCTTTTCCTCTGATCTGATTTAGCCTTTTCCTCGAAACTTAGTTAACAGTCAGTAGGGTTTTAACACCCCCTTCTTGTGGCGTACTTTTCTTAAGTGCAAAATAATGTTCTTAAACCATCTTCCTTGCACCTTTTTCGAGCTATCTGTTTTAAATTTCATATGGCGAAGGGTTAGATGTAAGAAGACACTGTGGGGTCGCAATCTCGCCCCAGCAGTCGACTCGGGCAGATGCGATTAAAGATAAAAATGCGCTGCTCTTCATTGTTCAGTTTCTACGCGACACCTCTTTCATCATTCGCGATAAATTAACTTCTTGTGCGAGAGAGGGCGCTCGCGTCGTGCGCGCATCAATCTTATCTCACACGCGTTAGTTTCGATAAAATTAGCCTATCGTTTGAAAACGTAACGTCTTTGCATTTTTATTTTGAATCCGCCAAAAGGAACGCTGTCTCTCGTAATTCGTCAGCCATTTAATTTTTCTTTTCCGCGCATACATTTTCAATTCTATCTTAACCGTTATTTTTAAAGCCTGTATTTCGATTCGACAACTCGAATCAGACGGCTCCATTACATTTTAGAACATTCTACCATTTCATTTCGGTAAAATTAGTTTAATTAATTTCGATGGGAATTTCGTTACATTATGAGATGAAAACGTAACGTATAACGTATAAACGAACTGTATTTATCGCGTGTAGTACGTGCTATCGGATGTAGAAGCCAGGGTTACGGATGAATTGCTATACGATACAGTATGATGACATGTACACCATCATCAATTGTAATTCCGGCAGTTGTCCATTCCTAGAGTAGTAAATAGCTATTTAAGGCATAACTCAAATCACCAGAACTAGAACTGAATATTCTTCGTTTATGAACAACACACGCGAGAGATTAGATCGAATACCCACAAATGTAACTTTTGGATGAATTAACGCGCTTAAGAATAATAGAAATTAACTCATAGTATATTATCTATAGAAAACATTTCCAAATATCTCGAGACAAGACATAATTTAGATTTCTCGGAAAGACTTCTGGCGTTAAACTACGAAAGGAAATATTTCGAATTTGCGAAAGTCGGTAAATTAGAACCGTGGAGTGAATACAGTTGAGTTAAAGCAGGAAAATAACACCTCAATCCGGGAGAAATTATTGTCCAATTCCGGGAGAGTTGGCAGCCCTAATTCTAAATCGCGTTTCCAACTGAGCGAACGCATATTCACTAAAAAGCTTAACTATTATTTTTCAGAACCTGTTCTATTCACGAACGATCAGTATACCAATATGTGGTCAATATTCTAGCAGTAGAAGGCCTTGACCCAGTCAAGTGGTATGATAGTGGCACACGTTTTCTTTTCTTTTCTATACGAATTTTGTAAACGTATTCGAGCATTTAGCTGATATAACGCTATTATATATA
>KZ309250.1:0-10103 GCA_000376725.2 Ladona fulva | reverse complement strand
AAGGTTAGATAATCAAATCTCTACACCGAATGAACTATTTTTATGGGCGTCTGAAAATTTACATAGCATCAAAGTTCACTTCTTCGCCGAATTGATTATGCAGAAGAGACTATGGTTCTAAAGAATCGCTTTGCAATGGCTAAACAGATCCGTGGTACACATACTTATCACTCTTTCATTCCCGTATCGAAAACGAAAATATAAACGAAGCTGTTTTCTTTTTTAAATAACTTAGTAACAGAGAGTGTGTCTAAATAAGAGCTTCCTGTAGATGTGGTTCATTTTAAGGCTACCGATGATATGGACAACTACGGAGAAGTATATTAGATTCTCTTAGAAGGGTATAGAGGTAACGAATACGATAAAGGTATACTTCAGAATATACAACACATTTCCTGTACGGTTTTGCCAATCTGTGAAAGAAAACACGACATAAACTGTGAGTCTAAGAGGTTATTGGATATTTCACTGCTAGATATGGATACCCATTGACGGATAGGAAGGACGGTGTACCGGCGTAGAAGCGTCTGTTAGGAAGCGAGCGGCGCTGCGCCCTAATATCGAGGTAAATAATATTTTTTAATATAACATTCCGTTTGAGTTCCACTTTTATATTTTCAACATTCAAAGAAAGTTTATTGTTCATTTCGGTGAGGTTTTTTTCAGAGCAAACGAGGTGGCTCTTTTTAGTTTAAAATCGCATTTAAAAGTTAATTTGCGTAAAAGTAAACATTTTCTCCTAGAAATGTAATTGAGTTTCACATCAAATGAAAGCTCCATTCTAGATCTTTAAAATAAGTGTATGCAATACTCTGTATCTTTTAAAATCTTTGAGAAACGGGAGTTTGACCGAGAGCGCGCGCGCCGATTTCCGCACTTATTTCCAAACTTTGACAAGCCGCCATTTTGTAACTATACGAACTATTGGTCTAGGAAATGGCTATAATACTACTATACTACACTATAATGGAGTTTAAAGAAAATCCGAAATGGTCATGCTTTTTTTTGGAATGACCCATATACATCAATGTATAATCTGTACGACGCCGTAAATATCCAGCAGCGTATGACAGGATCTGTATATATGTCTTACCAAACCTATCTTATATTAGAGCCGCCGATTTTTTGCCATAAAGTCCCAGGTTTGGACACTATGGAAAAAAGCGGACATCCATCCTAGGGATCATAGGTTCGATTCTAGGATGCCCTGTAATGTAGACTGTAATAATAATAACTGTAAAAATAATGTAGACTGTTACTGTTACAAATATAGTTAAAGATCAGTACTGTTATCCACAATTATTCACAAATGATCTTTCGTTACACCGATGATATTATGCGATACTCGTAGGAAGTAGCCGTTTTTTTAAATTGCGGACAATGAGAATTATGAAAGCATTCATCGAAGATGAGGAGTACAAATTGTGTAAGAGGTGAATAAATAAAGCGTCGACACGTACTGCTTGCAGTTGCGGTCGGAGAAATCAGATCTCCGTTCCCCTTTATTGAGCACTCGTTCCCACTGAACTTCTTTCTTTCGACCATTTAATCTCAGTTTTCTCCTTCATTTCATCTCAAAACTGTATGATTTATGCTATGATCGATATAGGCACTGCTTTCTCACCCAATTTTTCTATCATTGTTTCGTTTTGAAGGGGTTTCTTCTTTTCCATTAAGCGCTTCCACTTTGGGTTCCGAATCAGGTGTGGGGCGAATGCCAATGGTTTAGAAATGAAATGAAGTGCATTTCAGAATGAATGGAAAGATAACTGTGTGTAGCGGATTGAAAGGGAGAGTATAAAATTACAATTTCCTAATCCGCCATTTATGCGTCCGTCCGTCGCCCATTTCCTGTGACACAATCGCCATTGCGCTAACAGTTGTATTGCGTCACGTTCTTGGAATTGGTCCAATGCCGTCCCACATTACGGACCCGCCTTCGAATCCCGGCTGCCTCATTCCCAAACTCTTCGCATATTTGAGTTCTTTTTAGTTACTCTCAGAGAGTTAATTCAATTTCTTATCTGAGAATTAATATGGAAATGTAATTTAAGTAGATTGTTTTTAACTATTAAAACTCGAGAGTTGGTTATTATTATTATTTTCGTAAAGGCGTCACTTAGCGATCTTTTGGCGTAAAGTCGCCGACACTAGGGAATAAATATGACATCGCTCCTGGGTATCAAGGGTTCGATTACAGTAGGCCCCAAAGAAGGTACTTTTCGCGAATTTGTGCATCGCGTGACTTTTCATTGATTTGTCTTTGGCATTTTCCGCTGAACGAAAGGCGTCACTGAACCGAGGAATGTTGAAAACCCAAACACACAAGGGTATTAATAAGACATTGGTCCTGCGTACCTTGGGTTCGGATCTTAAAGGACCCAATACGGTACTTTTTATTATTATTTTTATATTATCGGAGATTCTATACATTGCGCGGTTTGTCAATAATTGGTAAAGGGCATTTTTCGTCAAGATATAAGGTTAAAATTCGCGGTATCGTACAAGATATAGTTTTATATGGAATGTAGTAAAGACGATTACCCTAATTGCCATTGGTAACAACACCGTGAATTGCGAGTTTCTATCTTAACGCAAAATACCCTTAAGGAATTCTTGAACTTAGGACATACGAATTGCCCTAGCATCGAACTAAGGACCCGAAGGGAAAAAACCTTTACGAATACAATAGATGTGTACAGTCTCAACGATGATAGGATTAATGTAAATGTTGCCATTTTCGTTACAAAGCCAAAAACAGGGCATTTTCAGTTCAGATTTACAAAACAAGACCGTCTCACAGCTCTTCTAATTTAATTTATAAGAAAGAGCATACTTTTATCCCTATTAAAATCTAGAGCAAGATTTTCATCGCAGGCATACAATCCCTAAAAATAGGGATGAATGTGATGACGTTGCTATGGCAATATCTTGTATATTAATATACTCGTATATTGCTGATTTTACATTGTGCCACTCAGTTTTCGTTATTTCCTGATTAACTTCGACTCTTAAGTTATCAGGATCGAATCCTTCAGTGAATTACGATCGTATGTTCCTGACACGTATCAGCTAGTTATTCGAGTTAGTTAGGACCACTTTACACTCTTCTGAGGTAGAAGTTAATGAAGGTTCTGAAGTTATGACCAAAAATGAGTGTAATAGATCACTTCAGAATCCCTAATCCAAATTTCATTTGTATGTTCGGCGCATATTCTTTACACAGACCGTCCACCGTAAGGTGTGTGTATTGTAATAAGCATTTTTATGATTATATTGCAACAAATGTATATTACTTTGAAACTTGATGTTCACTGTTGTAAAACGCTTGTAGTATGATGTTTACAGATGTAAAATGCTTGTAATATGAGGTAAACTGTTGTAACCTCATACTAGGGTTAAGCTGGAAAATGTTCGTCTTTTTTAACAATTTAGCTGCATAAATGTATGTAAATATATATGTCCGGCTTCGCCTGACGGAACATCAATGTATTCAATAACAAAACATTAAATAAAAAAATGAGCATCACATTGAGAAATTTTAGAATTACTATTCCGTAGAATCAATTCTAATGAAATATTTGACTTCTACATCTACATCTACATAAGTACCCTGCAAGCCGCCTTTCGGCGTGTGGCAGGGGATGCAAGCACCATGACTCTACTTCGCTAATCGATTATTTTCGCGTATCGTTCGCGGAAAAAAATGAATTTTTGAAACGACTTGTTCTTGCATCTATTTCTCTGATTTTTCTCGCAGTATCAGAACGGCCCATATAACATGGGGGACGCATTATGTCAGCTACATCATCTGTGAGCGTGCTTTCTCTAAATTTATAAAGTAGATTTATCCTTTATTTAAGCCTTCTGTCTTACAAAGATTACCATCCCGCGTCCTGAAGCATTTGGGTAATACTTATAACACGTATGAATACAAAACCCGACTATGAGCGCTAACATCGGCCGCGCCTACTAAGACAGTTTTATGCTTAAAAAATACTCATTTATTTATCTGAAACGTTAAAACTAAAATTAAATTTCTGTAGAATGTTTTCTAAAAATATTTCAACCTTTTTATCTCATAATCGCATTGAATAATCAGCGTGTCCTATTGAAATACTGCGTCATAAAACCAAAGAAAATGGAAATGTGAAAAAGAAAACGAGAAGTAGATCGCATTAAGCGAGGGAAATGATCCATCGCAAAAGATTAAAATAACGAATATAGCTAAAGAGGTGGTAAACAAATACGGTGGAGAGAATATAAGCAAAAGTGCAATAAGAAGCGTAAATGGTGCGGATAACAAAATAATTCAATCAATTGCTCTCATCGTTATTTAGCAAACACGCAAAGGAAAACATATCGCCAGTCCACTTCTCTGTATTTCACAAAATACATTTATTTGATTTAGTGAAGCGAATGCCGCTAAACATTTCCATTCGTAATTTTGATAGCAATGACGAAACAATCGTGAACGTGAATCCGTGATTGCTCGTGTTTCAATTTTAAGTGATGATAAGTGAAGCAACCTTCGGCAAGGGCACGCGCATCCCTTTTGCACACTTCAATCATTCAATGAAAAACTTCCGCATTGTGTTTCAAACAACGCAACCATTTTCTATTCAATTATTTTTGCTTTAAAAAACGAAGTCTTTTGCGAGTTAAAAATCAATGAGACAATCATATGATTGTGCCACTGTATGTAGTCATGATAGAAGTATAAAAGAGTTAAATGAAGAATGAATGATTAATTAATAATAATTCTTATCTTAAGAATAAAGAAAACGAAATGAAGGTGGGAATGTTGCAGTGAAGGATAGGAAAGTGTAGAAGAGGAATAAACGAGGCCAATTACATCGAAAGGAAACATTGAAATGAAAGGAAATTACTTTATGGGCGCAATAGAATAAAATCAACTGAATTCCGAGAAAATAAACAAAAATTTGCGCCAAATTTTATACGAAAATACTATGATCTATTAAATATTTGTTGGCAGATGAGGAGTAAGAAAATATAGAGGGGCAATCAAAGATTAGAGCTGCTCAGACAGCGGTGGATATGGGAAATGAGGAGAAACTCAGGGATCCGAAGAAACTCAGGGATTTATAATGGTCAAAAGAGAAAACAAATGGGTGGAATATATATAATCAGGTATCTCGTGTTTAAGTGAGAAACCGCTAAGTCTTAGCTGTAAATGGAACGAGAAATTTTTAAAAGATGTATACCAAAGGGAAGAGTGAATTAGTAAGCAAAAGCAAAAAGAGAAAAGTCCGATAGGACTCGATCCCGTAACATTCCACTTCCCGGGCGGTCACTCTAGCCAATTAAGCTATCGAGTCAAAACATTGATGGCCAAGTTGGTAGCGCGTTCGCCATTGCTGATTGCGGACCAGGCTTCGATTCCCGGTGGGAGCTCATCGATGAGAAATAACCGGTTCGGCTTCAAGAATTTCGATATTTATCGGTTATTTTTCCGCCGTTTTTACTATTTCGGTGTTTGGTTCGATTTCCCCTCTCAGAAAATCAAAGTTTGGCGTGAACGAATTAATTTTCGATTGCAATTAATCGATTACTATGAATGGAAACGATCCCGATTAGCCGTATTTGCCGTTTAAATAGAAAGAAAGAGCGTCTCGAGCTTTACATTGGTCTTACATGTCATGTAAATGTTTCTTCCTCTCAAACTAATATGCAGCAAAATACAATAGCCTTGGAACAACCCTTCGTTAATTGCGTAAAACTTACATCATTTTCCCGCCGAACTGAGTTTCCCAGAAGAACAAAATCCGCTGAGTTTTCCCGGTTTCCATTCCTTGTGCTCCACTTTTCCTTTTCCAAGGCTGTTTATCACTTGTTTCCATGGCAATTAGACACCTTTCCCTATCGCTCTATATACACACCGGCTATAAATACACCGTATGCTTCCTTCTTTACATGCGATGCTTCTTTCCCGAAGACTTCATCCACAGGAACACAGATGTTACAAAATGATAAACTAACTGGTGCTTGCACCCCCTGCCACACACCCAAAGCAGTGCACAAATTTACTTGAAGAACAAATTTTATTTTTCTGCGAATGATAGAGCAATGGTCACTACAAAGATAAACACTTCAGCGAATCCTTTTCATGCGAACCTTATCATTGTGTATACTTAAAATGGACATTATGTTCAGTTTAGGGCCCAAGTTAAAGTGGTGACTATAGTTAACTAGCTGAAGTGCCCGGTGATTCTCAACAGGGAAAATAGATGTCGGATTAAATGCAGTATACCTATTTGTACAAAAGAGAAAATAACATCTCGCATCATAGTTTAGTCCAACGGGACAGGTCATCGAAAACAAAAATTTCTAATCAAAGTTCGTTGCCGAAATCTATTATCAACAATAAGAATGTGAACCTTTATTGACTTTCCTTCTTATGGAACTTGTCTGAAGTTAATGTGCAAGTTTGCAAGGTTTTCATCTTCTGGTTCTAATCGTAAAATATGTCAAGAGACCGAATTGATAGACAAAAAGTTACTCATTTATCTCCATTAGTTCATTACAGTGCTACGTATGTTTGCTGCCCCTGCGATTAATCACTACAAATTGTTCGCGACTGCAATAGTTAAAATGCCTGAAAATTTTAACACCTCTTCATATCGTCAATTGCTTCTAAATGGTCCTAAATACATGTGCATTCTTATGGGAAAATGCCTGAACTCAGAATCAACAATCGCATTGGTCGTCAGGGGAACGGGTTGTTTACAACCTCAAAATTTCTCAAAATATTCGTACCTATATTTTATCTAAATCCTCGCAACTTCGAGTCGAAAGCGATATTCCACGACAATAATAAGAATAATTATTCAATTTTCTTTTTCTTGGTACTTACTTTGATTTTATACAACTATTCCTTCTAATTTAATTTTGCAAAAGAAATAAAGTCTGTAACCGATAAAATCGAACTTTACGTGTATTTTTTACGGAAATCTATCTGAACGATCTTGGTACAAACCCAGCAAAGTTATCAAATAAAAAGTTGACAGTACTTTCTTCTGGATTTCAGAGAACACGTATGCAAAGTTTGACGCAAATCGGACAAACGTGGTGGACTCCAATTTCAAACAAACAAACACACAAACCCACAGAATTTCCGCTTTATATATAAAGATAGATATTCATGCTAGGGAAGACCAATGAAACAGAGACATCAATAACCTAGGAGTGACATGGCAGCGAGAGGCTCAGAATAGAGAGAATTGGAAAGCGCTTGGGGAAGCCTGCATCCGACGTCGGATTGAAAATGTAGTAGTAGTAGTATTGTTAAAAGTGCTTCGATAGCTTAGGTCATTTCGTACGTAGGCCCCCACCGGGAATCGAACCCGGGACCGCTTTCACTGACCATTGCCCACTTGGCTATCGGGAGCCCGGATTGAAATCGCTAATGACGAGATATATAGGAAATTAATCTTCACTTTAACAAACAACTATAATATTGGGCTCTAATCGAACATTAGTTAAAGTTCATTTTAAATGTACGTACACTATAATATCTGACACTTTTATGAAAAAAGTCTGATAGCAGAAGGAGGTTAAATCGCCAAATAGAGGCGTACACACTTTAATTTTATTTCATTGTGTATATTCTGAATCTTGAGGTTTGTCAGTCATAAGGAGTAAGTGAATCATTCTATGAATTTCGGTTTTCATTGGATTCGATAAGAAATGAATCGGAATCACTCAAACATCAGCAGTTTTTAGATTAACACTGCTTAAAGTGGAAGTATTTGCTTTACTCAGCTCCAAGGGTGGTCGGGACCCAACGAAGATATGAGGAAATGTGGGTTAAAATGATGTATTTTGCCTCACTTAGCATGAACAGAACAAGTCTACGACAGTGAAGCTTACTTTCCAAAAAGGAGAGACAATTCAGCATCACTCAGTAGCTTTAAAATCATTGCAGCCGCGAACGAGACATAAGTAAATTAAAGAAAGGTTTTTCTTCATCAAAATGCAAATGAATAACATTTCATTCATTGAGAAAAATTCTTAGCAAAAAAGGAATTAAAAATACGCAGTTCATTGAGCCAATAAAAGAAAAATAGGGAAGGCGAATCGAACAGTGGTGCCACCTGTGGACAATGCAATTAAAGAGGATAGAGTGCAATTGGACATCTGTTTACCAACTTGAGCCAATCGATAGCTCATGCTTTGGTGCCAAGGACTCGGGAGGACGGGGATCAATACCCGACGACGCCACTTTTCATTTTCCGACAGCCGCAGCGGTGCCATCGCATTCCTTAGAAATTATCTCGATTACCCATGTTAATAGGCGCCGCGTCGGAAGGGCGTACATTAGGAAATAAACATTAATACCTTGACGTGTATTTACAATTATAAAATAAGTTTCGTAAAAACTTTTTAAAATAAAATATATCTGTTTTCCTTCGTCACATATACGTCCACTGTTCTAATGCAGATTTCGAATGACGTTTGCTTGTCTATGCTTAGTGTAGACACAGTTATGCAAAAGCAAAGCACACGCATCTCCCATTATGCGGAACCTCGATTGATCGGGACTCCGACAATCGAGACTGTACTTATAAAGGATATGTAAAAAAGCAAGGCAAATGCTTAAAAAGCAAAAAAGCATTATTTCAATTTACATTGACTTGTACGAGAAATTAAAGAACGCAGAAAGGCTATTGGTGGTGTGCAATGAGGGCGGAACTGCGATTGGTTCGTACACTCAATAAAAAGAATAAACGGCTGGAATTCGGGGTTACTGAAATAAGAATTGCGTCAAGTTTTTTTTTCAGGTTTCATTTCATTTACAAAACTAAGTTAGAAATGATGATCCTACGAAATAGATAAAAGTACCAAAAAATAAAAAATTGAATAATTGTTATAACTTTCGTCGTTTAATGTCATGTTTCACTAGAAATTACGAGAATTCGAACAAAAAAAATGTTGCCAAACTTGGTTATGATTAACCGATTGCTGAATCTGAGCACATGCATGTTTCGTAAGAATACACGGGGATAATTGGTCCATATAATAATAACATGGAATGAATCGCCTTTTTGAAGCGCACAGTATATTAAGTACGCTTTACACAGTATATTATACACAGTACGCTACTTCAATACATGTATCATTTTGCGCTTAGGAAAGGGAATTATGTTTGGTACGATTGGGTTTTCAACAAAAATTATTAGTAAAAACAAAGTTGTTGCTTCGAGTCTTATGTGATTTAAAACATAATTAAATTCGATTAAATGGCCATCTTTAAGTGTCATTTAATGTCATTTTTAAGTGTAAAATAACAACATTCTAACATGACTGATCCCTTGAAACTCGATAATACGAATAATTTTCGAATATTATTATTATAAGCTTGATTATCAATTTAAATTAAGCTCCGTGATTTTTGAGGGAAAATGCACTAACAATAACAACAATGTCATCGGTTTATTTATCGCATACGCAGTGTCGTCCCCGAAGATCCTTAAGTAAAAGATAAATCCGCTCCGTGGTCTAAATCAAACTTCTTCCGAGAGGTGATGCAATTCATGCATTACATGAATTGCATCACCTCATCAATTCAGCAAATCATGCATTACATGAATTGCATCACCTCATCAATTCAGCAATTCATGCATTACACTGCTGAAACGCCCTTAAATGGCCGTTCTATATTTGAGTGCGGACACTGTGCACTGTGGGTGCTGAAATGAAACGCGTGTTCACCACTACACAGTCCAGACTTGGTACCCTACCACTTTTATCTTTTCCTCAAAAGATCTGTATTAAACGCATCAGATGAGAAAGCTTGATATTAGGACTTCTTCCGTGAAAGATTCACAAAACGTGGCAATCGTTGCACAAATCTCAATTACCTAGCGATTGAAGAATGAACATATATAAACTAAGAGCACATTCTATAAATGAATGTTAAATATGAATAAATGTCAGCACAAAGAAGAGCGAGGAGATGGAAGGGAAAGGAAATCGGAGTTACGATAGGGCGGAGTACAGAGAATGGGGTCACTCTTTTAATTGGACGCAATTCCACCAGCTTTTGATGGACATTTAATACAGACATACATTCCCAAGCATTT
>KZ309249.1:169198-190173 GCA_000376725.2 Ladona fulva | reverse complement strand
AACTGCAGACGTCACGGAATGAGAAAAGCAGGTTTCGTTAGTCAAAATTTGTATACCAGAATACTTTGCTTCGCAAATTCGCGGGAAAGTGGAGAATTGGTAGGAACTCCGGGAGTCACGGGAGAAAAGCAGGTTTCGTTAGTATAACAAAAGCATAAAAAGTTTGTAAGTGTTGATATTAACGATAATAATAATGCGTTTGTAATACGCAATTTGCATTTAAAATTCACTCATCAAGGCGTATGATACGAATGAACGATACTAATCTCCACTTTCCCGCGAATTTGCGAAGCAAAGTATTCTGGTATACAAATTTTGACTAACGAAACCTGCTTTTCTCATTCCGTGACGTCTGCAGTTCTCAGTTTGCCGCCCTTAATGGCTGTCTTAATGGCATGCGGTAAGCTCGTGTAGATCCCGTTTATGTTTCCTGTGAATGTGAAAAGGTACGACAAGAGGAACGGAATTTTTCAGTAATACATTCAGTGCTATTTTTCGGTATTAGATTCCGTGATATCTTTAAAAAGTGTGTTGGTGAGAAAAAAGGAACGGGGTCATCACTCATGCCTACTTTGGAGCACTCGAAGTTGAACTTCAAAAGGAAATTATTCTCTCTCCGTAGATTTCTACACCTACGAGAGCAGCAAAGGAGTCGGAGAAGTATCCCAAGAAGTACATTTTGCGTTGGAAGCAATTAAAAAAGGGAAACGTTCGTGTGACAATTGACGTATGTATTATAAAAATTTAAGGGTAAGTAGATAGGATAAGAGTATTTGCACGTGATATCCTGAGTCTACTCAACGAATAAATATGGGAAACAACGTTGGTCATAAGAACGGTTTCATTGTTGACCTCTTTGGCTTAATCTCATTGCATTGTTACTGTTTCATTTACTTTACGTAATATAAGTTAAAAGTGCAGAGAACATTTTCTTCGAGTAGGGAATTTCACTATTGCATTATTAAGTTAATTTTTATATACATAGCCGTAACATTCTAGGATAAGCAAAGGTAAGAACAGCGGTCATTTCCACTCCAACATATTCTTACGTATTAAGCAGAACAGGTGTCCGTATAAAGGTATTTCTTATTTCTGAAAAAGAACTAACATTCCCTTCTGAGAGACCGTATCTTTAAAATGCGCATATAAACATTCCCGACTCTGCGTTTCAATTCTGCTACCAAATTTAGATGTTTAGAACAATTATTCGTAAAGTCTTGACTTTAAATGAATCTTCCATTATAATATCTTCATTTACATTTGAAATGATTCGTTTACGTTTAACGTTAAATATGTAAGATATATTATCAATTTATATTATAAGTTACATGCAATCTTCGTTTTTAATTTATCAGGTTAATATATTTAAAAACGTTGCCAACAATAAAACGTTACATTCAAATGCGCAAATCTGCAGTCTCCTTCTTATGTTCAAAGGTCACTAATATTAAACATTTACTTCGGTATGACACATCTAATAGTCAATGAAGTTTTCTTGAACTTTATATTGTATTCTAAATTTTTAATTATTACATTTTTATACTTCGCAAACAATTATTGAAATATGAGTCATAGCTGACGTCTGGGATATCACGAAATATACACGGTGTGGAAACAATGCCATTTTAATCATAAATTCGTTTAAATATGTCTCAAATTTAAATTAAAATATATTTCAGTAAATTAAATGAAAATACAAAATCGTTTTATAATTACGATTAAAATTACGAAAGGGGGGTGGAATTAAAGAGCGGTCGCCATTGCGCATTTCCAATGCGCACACCGCTCGGTTCTGTTAACAAAACGGTTAAGTCCCCAGATTGCTTGAAGAATTCATCAGGACCGGACGTGCTTGTATATATTTCCTTCGAAAAACCGTTGACATTTGAATTTTTAAATCGCAACAGATTAGAAACCCGGTAGAGTCGGGCAGAATTTTAAGGTTAACGTAATCGTTGTATATTTTCAGCACTTGTTTGGTGACTTTTCGCTAATTTAGAAAAAAGAAAATATTTTCTGCCGTCAAGATAACAGTGTACCAGTTGGAGGATCTGATTCCTTTGGTAAGTAGCGAATCAATTTTATTATTATCACTAAACCATTATTATGTCAGTTACGCAGATTTGTTGGGCGTTCGCGGAATATTATTAAATATTCTTGCTCGCACAAAAAAAGAAACAGAAATATTACTTTTGTTTCTTTTTTTGTGCGAGCTGCGCTGGCGTATCTTTTCATATTATACGGTTGATCGTGAATTAGATCGACTATTGGAGTAGTTCACACGAAACAATTACCTCCATTCTATTTGATTAGTATTAAAATGCGACTCAGCATGCAGCAATATATCTGCCTCATTCCTAGTAAAAGATTATAAGTTTTGGGAATTGCACTCCGAATCTTGAGCAACTGCCTGATTGACGAATGATATGCTAAGAAGCGATAATCTTTAGCGATTACATGCTTTATTGGAATGGTATGTTAATTTGAATGAATCCATGAGATATTTAAGGCAATATTTTCGATGGCGGCTGAAGATACTGTCAGTTAGAGAACGTTATCCCAAATAAATTTCCCGGCAGTTTACTTTGATGTCATATCCTTTTTTCCATGAAATATTTAACGTCACCTCAGTATGGATCGAATTTTTTATGTGATTTAAGGTCGTAACCGAGGCATTGAAAGTAAACCGAAAAATCGTTATTCTTGCGATACGAGAAACGATACCGAACCGATATTTTGAAATTGTTAGAATCTATGTCGAAAACAGTCTTTTACTCAGTTCTGATTCTTGTTCCCGACAAAGCACCTTTTGCTTGAATATTTTAGGGGTGGTTTCGGTGATCGTATGCAACTGCAACTCGTTACCATATGATAGTAAGTTTCATTCGAAAGTTAGCATTAATTAGAAAATATCTTAAAACTTGTACATAATATAACATACTTTCAGAAGGCTATCGTTTGAAATAGTCGACGCGAATCGAAAAATAAATTCGGACGGTTTCGACGTCGCGGAACCGATTTTTGGTAAATTCCTTAAATCGGAGTTAAAACCGTTTCGGAAATTATTGTGTGTCTAAGCTCTGATTGCAAATAGATTTACATTTATAACCAGCGAGCCGCCAGTGGCGTATGGCAGGGTGTGTGAATTTGAATTGATAAAATAGGTTGTAGACTCGTTCATGTATTGAGTTATAATATTCTTAACAGATATTGGAAACGGTACAGGTATCGGAAATTCCTATTTTAATTTCTCGCAACCGCTCGCTCTCATGCGTGACCGAACTCTTGTGTATTATATCACTGATAAAATTATTAAATTTTTTCCAGACTCTCGAGAGTTAATTCACTCCCTTTCGGTTATTTTTTGACTTGCGGGTTTCTCGCCTGTGATAGTGAAAGTGCTGGACACCACAAGAGGGACATCGCAGATGAGGACTTTCCGGATACCCATCCGAGGTTAGTTGAGTGATTTTTTGTACAATCCATGATCTCCGTCCGAAGCATTACTTTTCCGGAATAATTTCTGGATTCATACTTGATCCAAAGACGAATTATTACTCTAGAAAGTTACAGCCCGTGATTGCAAACCTAAACGTACTTTTATCCACAATTGAAATGTATGGACGAAGTTTAACTGGGGAATATTCACCGCGATTTCGTTCTTATAGTTTAATATTTAGAATTCCATTAATTCCTCGCGAACCCACACATCTTTTATGACAGGGGGGCGTGAAACACTCCACTCCCTGGTTCCGGTTAACTGATAGGTTTGGGCGCATTACAAAATCTTAAAAAGGAGACCAATAATATTTGTCCGTTCTCGCAATATTCTCGCGAAATCTCTTTTACTTCTTGCTTCGTAAATCGCGTTCGTTTATGCTGCGTTAACAATGTCCCTTATTTTATCATTTAAATCACTCCTTTAAAAAATTCGAAAATCCGTGCCAGTTTTCGGATCTTCTGTCCTCGAGTGATTCCCAATCCAGAGTTTTGATATTCAGTGATGCGTGAAGTCGTTCTAAATATTCAAAACAAGTATTAATCCGAATTGTAGGTAAATCTTAAACGATTTTATCTAATGCTCGTACTTACACGGGATAGGGATAAAAGTAATATAGTGTTAATACGAGCACTTATTTGATTCATCATCAGTAGAAATACCATTTTTGAGGTGTAGTACAAAAGATGCTTTCCAGCGATGAATAAACGCTATCTACACAAGTAGATGTTTTATTTTGCATTATTAATTTGAAAAATTTTACAATATAGATTATCTGGGTGTCATATGAATAATATTATTTATAAAATTGGGAAGAAGTACATTGGACGCTATGTAATTTATATTGTTTCCCGAATGAATTTAGAGCTAGAAATTGTCTGGAGATACTGATCTTGCTCTGATAACGGCAGAGCATCCTATAGCCTCTTACTAAGTTATTTTTTGTTACAATAAGAGGACTCCATATATTTCGCTTATATACCACGTAGGATTTCAAACGCCGCAACACTTTCACTGGTTTGACAGCTGGCATCTTCGGGTCGATGCGTTTTCCCTTTCGTTTCTTATGTATTTACACTGGTACCTTCTTCAAAATACTCTCCTTTATTTTTCGAAACTGAACTCTCTGTTTAGTTTCAAGTCGATGTTTCTTTAAACAGATAAGGATAGTCTTCATGGGTAGTTAGGAAATTTCTCAAGGCCAATTGATATTCTATTTAGGTGTTAGTCAACATTTCCGTAAACATGGGGTTAAATTGGTAGCATACACAATAAAACTCTTCAATAGTAATCACCTATTTAACGAAATCCCGCAAAAGCGAGGTTATTTCCCTTATTGTGTCTCACGGTTACATATGTTAATTATCCATCGTATAACGACAATGGATGATTCGGAGTCCCCGCTGAATCTAGCCGAGTATTCTTTGGTACTTCCGACAATTATTACCTCTTTCATAACTAATTACTCGCCAGTTCCATCACTTAACCGCGCCTTCTAGCATCGCAAGTTGTTCTCGTATGTACATGTGCAGCACTTTGTCTACGTCTACTTATTCTTAATTGTCACAGATATCGTGTTTGGATAAAGAAATACTAGTGTACTGCATCTTGATTAAATTGTTTTTGTAGATATGTTTATTACTTGTAGTCGTGGAGAGAGCCCCCTTCCACCACTTTATATTTCGCGACACAAAATAATTATAATTCCATCGCGGTGCATCGGACTCGAATTGCCCGACATATCGAGTAACGTAACCTGTTCTTTCATTTCTCCCTTACACTACATTAGTGAAATACTCTTCTGGTGTAGGTAGACATAATTACTGCCGCAGCGGGATGGCGTCTCCAATTCTAGATCCTGCATATTCTCGAATCAAAGACGCACCCAAGTTTTAGATATCATGCATTGGGGAAATCCTTATTTTGTTCATGCATTTGATATGGTGTACCTAATTGTAAGACGAAGGTGAGATTATCGAAGGTCTAAAACCACACAATAAGTGCGATTAAAGTGCAAAAAAATTAATTAAAATGAAAAATGTAAATTTTTAATTTATATATTTTTAAAAACCATACATGTCTTTCCTTCTCTTCCTCTCTCTCGGAAACGGCTTGGTGTAGGGACGTGAGTCAAACTGTATTGTACATTACAAGGTTGAGCGCGCACGAAAATTGTTCTCATCTCTTAGAAGGCTCGGGTTCGAACTCAGGGCCCCATAATACTTCTCATATAAAATCACGTTAAGTTCGCTTTCGTGCTGGCACACTTTGTTTCTTTAGGAAAATTATATTAGAAGTAATACCCCAACGAAATTGAGACGAGTGTCAATAGAAAGGAAATTGATTATATATTCTGACATTACTCGTGATATAGACATACAGATAATATAGATTCTAAATTGCTTGATTCTTGATCAAATAAACGATAAACTTGTAAACTTTTGCTGTAACATACAACTCTTATTTCTTCGTGCGTTTAATTATGAGGTAATTAATTCGGAATCTATCCAGCATCAATACAGCCATCTACCGGTCACATGAAATTGCCGTAGAGTTTCAATTGCCATCTCTTGGTTTAGTAGAACAAATATAATTTTAAAGTAAGTGAAATTAAATTCTGTCATTCTTGACTCGGGCGTTTACTGGTATAAGATAATCGAAATTTTGGATCAACATAGATAATATTTTAAATTAAAAGATATCTTACTAATATTAATACGGTTTGCATCAGGTCGCATGCAGATTATTAACCAATTCTATGAGGATGACAAAGAAGACGAATTTTATGTTCCTACTAGTAAACGACCCCGCCAAGCATGGCGGAACTTAATTTAGTTTAAAAATATCTAATATTGAATATATATGTTCCTCCTAAGCCAGAAACAGTCTACCATTATTTATAATATTTATTCTACTGTTTCCAAGACATGAAAGCCTGCTTTACGGGCAATTCTTATAGAAAAATATAAGAACTGGTAATCCCCGTGTACTTATATAGAATAATTCATGAGATCAACAATCAACAATGACATTAGTCGTCGAAGGGATGGGTTATTTCTTAAAAAATTCACGAATTTTCCGTGTATTTTATTAAAATTCTCAACATTTCTGATCAATATTTCACAACTACAATAAGAATCTATGATCATCTTCCTTACTTGTGACACTAGCCTCAATTTCGGGGGACCATTGTTTCTAATTTAATATTATAAAAGAAACGACCTCTGCATGTCCTGAAAACGTACTTCACGTTCTTCTCTTATGAAAACATATTTTGTGCTCCTGAGTTCGAACCCAGGCCTTTACTGAGATGAGAATGGTTTTCCTGGGGATTTCAGCATCGCAGAAAAACAATGCAGTTTGTACCTTAACAACTGGTTGCCTTTTCCTACCGATACCGAACCTATACAATCATTTTAATATCTTTGCAAAGTTGCAGAAGAAAGAATCGTAAATACTGACGGCAATCACAGTTCTTTTCTTTTAAAAATTCTCACTGGCCATCTGTATAACTGTTTCAGCACAAATTTTTTTATCCCCATACAGGTGTCGCACAAAATTCCTGTGGCTACTAGGAAGGACATTAAAGGAAAACCTCTGCAAACGGTATGTTAAGTAATTATTAATCATTATTAATTTCATTCTATAATACAAAGTATGTTCAGTAAAATTTTATCAATTCCTCGAATCATTCTTTTAAGATATTGAAGAAATATAGAATCACTCTAAGTGAAAAGGATTTAACAAAAACTACAAAAATCTTATTGTTAAATCAATTGCCATAACTGTTCTTCCTGTAACTGACATAAATTACACTGCATGTGAGCAGCACTGCTACTTTTCAAGTACTACAAGACATAATCTTGGAAAAAGCAATAGAAAAAAATTCCTAATATCTCATTATATAATGCCAAAGTTATAAAATATAACAAACCCTGCCACATGCAAAATAACTTTTGCAAAAAGTACCAATTCAAAAGAAAAACAAATGCTTAATGTCTACTTTGCATTGTTTTGATGTAATATTTGTATATATTAGTACATTTCATTTTATTATTTTAAATTTTAGATTCCTACGTACATTAACACTTTCTGAATTGTTTTACCAGTATTTTAACTGAAAATGATAAACCACAATACTCTGTATTTCATTCTCTCTAATTTGTTAACATGTTATTTTGTGCCATACTGTATTGATTCAGCAACTTCGGTGTATATGACAGCTTTGCATGTGAAGTGGTAGAATTTAGAATGCGCTCATATTGATGGTGATTTCCTCTTGGAGTGCATGTGGTAGGGGATGCTTAGTTTGAAGTTCATATTGCTCTTTTTCATGTAAAGAATTATAAAATAAGAGGAAGAATTGGGTATACTACCATCGCAATGAGGACTTTACACGTTAGGATTCACCTGATGCAATTAACTTAGTCCGCAATCCCATTTATAATGCTTCTTACTTTATTTTTCAACCAAGTAAAACTTTAACAATTTATAAAAATTAACTCACTATGCTTCCCTGGGATGTTATTTGCAAGAGAAANACAATAAGTGCGATTAAAGTGCAAAAAAATTAATTAAAATGAAAAATGTAAATTTTTAATTTATATATTTTTAAAAACCATACATGTCTTTCCTTCTCTTCCTCTCTCTCGGAAACGGCTTGGTGTAGGGACGTGAGTCAAACTGTATTGTACATTACAAGGTTGAGCGCGCACGAAAATTGTTCTCATCTCTTAGAAGGCTCGGGTTCGAACTCAGGGCCCCATAATACTTCTCATATAAAATCACGTTAAGTTCGCTTTCGTGCTGGCACACTTTGTTTCTTTAGGAAAATTATATTAGAAGTAATACCCCAACGAAATTGAGACGAGTGTCAATAGAAAGGAAATTGATTATATATTCTGACATTACTCGTGATATAGACATACAGATAATATAGATTCTAAATTGCTTGATTCTTGATCAAATAAACGATAAACTTGTAAACTTTTGCTGTAACATACAACTCTTATTTCTTCGTGCGTTTAATTATGAGGTAATTAATTCGGAATCTATCCAGCATCAATACAGCCATCTACCGGTCACATGAAATTGCCGTAGAGTTTCAATTGCCATCTCTTGGTTTAGTAGAACAAATATAATTTTAAAGTAAGTGAAATTAAATTCTGTCATTCTTGACTCGGGCGTTTACTGGTATAAGATAATCGAAATTTTGGATCAACATAGATAATATTTTAAATTAAAAGATATCTTACTAATATTAATACGGTTTGCATCAGGTCGCATGCAGATTATTAACCAATTCTATGAGGATGACAAAGAAGACGAATTTTATGTTCCTACTAGTAAACGACCCCGCCAAGCATGGCGGAACTTAATTTAGTTTAAAAATATCTAATATTGAATATATATGTTCCTCCTAAGCCAGAAACAGTCTACCATTATTTATAATATTTATTCTACTCTTTTCATGTCATAAATTTCTTATAAAAATTATAAGAACTGATTATCCCCGTGCACTTATATGGGATAATTCATGAAATCAACATTCAACAATGGCCTTAGTCGTTAAAGGGATGGATTGTTTATTTCTGAAAAATTTTACGATTTTCTATTTTACGAATTTTACATATTTTATCAAAATCCTCCAAAGGTTCGGATATTTCATGACTAAAATAAGAATCTATGATCATTTTCCTTTCTTGTAACACTTGCCTCAATTTCATAGGACCATTGTTTTTAATTTAATTTTGTAAGAGAAACAACCTCTGCAAGTCATGAAAACATAACTTACGTTCATCTCTTATAGAAACGTATTATGGGCTCCTGGGTTCAAACCCAGGCCTTTACAGAGATGAAAATAGTTCTCCTTGGGGTTTCAGCATCGTAGAAACACAATGCAGTTTGTTTCAGATCTCTAAGGCATGCAGTTTCTGAGATAAATAGGGGGATGGCAAGACAGACGGACGGACAGACATTTGCTTTTTATATATATGAAATAGCATTCTGATCACCTTGGAGGCCTTCTTTGTGTATTTGGCATCCAAGGACGAGACAGGCGCAGCTCTTCAATTCTCCTTGCAACCTCAACTTCAGAGAGTCGAAGGCATTCTTCATTTCCACCAGGTGTGATTGCACCCATTGGCTGTAGGAAATCTCCCATTAACAACTTGGAGTTGAATGAAAAGTGATCTTTGGTGAGGTCAACATTGCCATTCTTTTCCAAGTACTGAAAAGTAAATAATTATACACTTCATTAGCAAAAGTTGAGAAACTACTCATTTAAATAATTAAAAGAAATTCATAAGCAAAATCTTTATCAACAAAAACTTCAGCACTGAATTCATAAATGTAAGTTTAACTTATTAAGTATTCAATGGTTAACACCTGATCAGAGTAAATAATCATAATTAAATATTTACAAAAGAATTCTCATAATAACTAAAAAAAATATTCATAAAGAAACTGAAGTTCTGTATTTTCCTATACCAATTTATTTTGCATCATTCTTTTCTATACTATGAAAAACTGTAGACTTTAGATTTTGAGTAAAACAGACACATATCTAGACTTCAAGCTTCAGTATACAGTTCAACAAAAGAATTCCAAATGAATTGACTGCAAGCTACAATAAATCACTCAAACAGTCTTAAGAATAGAATTTGATAATATCTGAGATAACAGAAGCTGAAAATAATTTGGATTTTTACATTGCTAGTACTTATTGTTTTATCTCAACTTTCTTTGCCAGTTTGCAAGAGCGTATAGAATGAAAATCACTACTATTTACTAATTCAAAATTAGTATTCACCTACTTAACAAAAGGCACTTTTTTTACTTACAGCATCCTCAGAATAAGGATTATAATAAAATGCTAGGTTTACAGTTTACTTAAGAATGTAAATTTCCAAATAACATACAAAGTTTTAAATACACAGTTTATCATAATATACTATGGAAATTGAGTCAAGATGCTGCTGAACAAAGAAAATAAAATGGATAACAAGAAATANTAGTATTGCCTTAGATCCACCCTACTATACTAGGCAGGAAATTTTGGGATAATTGGGCTTTCTCCCTCCATGTAGCCTTTGTTCCCATTTAGGATGTAGCCAACCCTTCAGTTATTCACAGAAAAGCAATCATGAATGATTAGCGAATTTGGCGCTTGTAATGAGTACAGTTTTCAGTTGTCAAGGTGGAGTTACATTTTACTAGCTAAGTTTATAAAAGCAGTTCACAATTCCATGCTTGCATAGGCAATGCATTATACTTCTATATCTGTGAACGGATTAGGCAATTTAGACTGAATGTAACTTAAGTTTATAACATTATCCTTAAACTGGCAATAGAATTAAATTGGTGCAAATCTTTTCTCAAGAAGAGATTAGTGTAACTGTTTCCCTCTTAGAATTCGACTATTGTTGAACGTGGCTGTAGACGTTTTTTTGTCCTTGCAGATAAGACTTCCTGAGAGTTGATAAAATATTCTTTAATTACCTTCTGAATCAGATCCCATCAATTACAATTCACTGATATAGAATAAACTATCAGTATTAAATCAAAATTGTCTGACAAGAAAATTATATGCAGAGTATACCCAATTTTTCTTGATTCTAACTATTCTACCAAGCCCTGAAAACATTAATTCCTGATACCAATATTATAGTGGAATTAGGGTGAGGCTTCCAGAATATTGAAAAAAATAGTACAATTTTACATCCCCTTTCACATGCAAAAGTTTCTTTTTCAGATGTTTCTATAGCAGCATGTAGTGCTTACTGTTTCAGCTTCTGAATATTTTGAATGTCTCATTTACCATAGTCTTGGTTTCGTTATCACTTTAACTTTTGGATTCCTGTGCTAAATTATTCTTTAGGCACTGTTTTGCCAGTTTTATGATTGAATTCGATGAATTATGTATTTCTTTGTCTATAATTTGTTCACATGTATTTTGTGCCATACTGTAATGATGCAGCACCTTTAGAAGTGTGGCGAGTACTTTTGTAAAACAGGGGGAATATAATATTTTATTTCGTTGGTAGTCACATATCTCTCAGGGAGATATCAGCAAGGGAAACATTTCCATTGCTAGCATTAGATACTAAAGGAATAATTAATACTGATATAAGGCATCAGCTTGAAGGTATAGGATAATGACTTCCCTATTAGTTCCTTAGCTGTCAGTTTAAAGAATACTTCTTTGATGTTACGTAATCAATAAAATCAATGCATTGTTCTGAAATTCTTCCTGCAAATTCCTCAGAAATTCTGCTCAGATCAGCTATAAAACCTCCTTATTTTGATATACATTTTTAATTCCTGCGAGACATTTGTAATTAATGAGTAGGGCCAATTCCATTTACCCGATGAATAATTGCAAAAATACTTTCTTGTGCATAGATAAACTTAGAATCAGTGGAATTTATAGCATGTAAATTTGAAGCATATCTCATGGAAGAGTGTCAATGAAAGCATTGGATTTCCAAAATACATTCTTCTGTGTGCTTGAAAGGATGTATTTTGGAGTGGCCACTCACTAATGTATGAATGGATGGTGGGGATGTGGTTGTGGTTAAGGGTTGGAATGGGTGGGATTGTGTGTGCGTGTGTGTGTGGAAGGTATAAATGGAAATTAAATGCTTTTTCATGATGCTTTAGCAGATACTATAATTTTCCTGCGTTACTATAAGTCGTTGCCTTACTTCAGCTTTGCAAGATTAGTTCAAAACAGTTAGGATAATGATAAATGTAATCAAAACAGTTGATATAATGCTAGGGCTAAAATCAATGTGCTTGTGTCAATTTGATAATATCAACCGGTAGCTGAGATGCCAAGTTTGAAAGCATAGATCCTCTTCTTTGTTATAGACTTTCATGATAATGAGTTAGGTAGTATTCATAACAATTTTGCTGCACTTTCTTTTTTGATGTATCATTTCACTTGAAAGGAAAATTTATCCATACCTTCAAGCTGTGGTAGGGAATCCTTGAGTATCTTAGCTATAGTTAGGAGTTAGTTTCTCTAAGATTTCCAGTCCAGTACCACAGAAATAATTCTGTTGCTTCACTTAACTTTCCCCTTGCAATAGTTCCTTTAGCCATCAGCTATATGCGCTATAGATTATGGATAGTGCTATAGATATTAGCGCAATTTTTATTTCAAGCCTATGGTTGGAATAAAATTGTTTTCTTTTCCACTGCCACCTTCTTGTTTAAGATTTTAATTTTATGGTTTATAGTAGGCCCTTTTAATTTATTATTCCAGTTTAATATTATTTTTTATATATTTTGGTAAAATTTTTATATTTTAATTTTTTTACAATTTAGATCTACTGTTGGTTTTACATTTTTCTTTATTGCTTATTTAAAACTCTTATTGAATGAATGTTATTATGAACAGTTATTCTTGTCTATCTACATCTTGTTTAAATGGTCTATTCTTTTTTCTATTTTTTTAGCATTCTCTCAACTTGATTCTGAATTTTGTGTAAAGTTATTGGTTCCAGGAACCAATTAGAATTTTTACCGAAATGGTTCACATTTTCAGTTCCTGGAATATATGACAATCTTTTTGTGTGCATTTTGCATTGATTAGGAAATGAGGTGACTTTTAATTTGGTTCTTCATCTAAATATTGGGGATTATATGTTCAAAATATCAAAATCAGTTCTAAATTAAAACAATGTATTCTTTTATACCATCTTCTTTAGTTCACAAAGGAGCTTTACAAAAGTTAACCCCTCAAAATGTGTAATTTACAATATTAGATTGTTGTTATTAATGATAAATCATTAAAATTATTCAACTATATTTGTCCATTTCATCCACAATCATTAACTATTTGTAAACTTTATCCACAGATTTTGTCACCTAGCTTTGCTGTATGAAGCACTTCGTGCTACTGGTATGGAAGGACTACTACAGACTCTGACTGACACATATGGGTATGGGATGGTAGGTTTTGGGATTTTAATTTTTCCAATTAACATCAAATATGATATAGATATATATTAGTCGAACATTAAACAGGCTAATTTTTTAATAAAATATTTTCTGATATAGGTACATAAATAAATGTCTTACCTCTAATGTCATTCTATTCTTGATATTGTCATTTCTGGTGAAGAAATCTGAAACTTTCTAAGAGATTTAATAAGTGAATTACTTCATTTTTAATTTTTCAGACTCAGTAATGTATAAATTGTAGAAACATTTTTCTGTTTAAACTTTTATATCTTAAATTATAAACGTCTACCCACTAGGTTCAGATTGTTGAATTGTTTCATTGTAAATTAACATTTTCCTGTAGAGTTAGGCAGTAACAGACTGAACAAGTGCCAATTTTGGGTGTCCAATTTTGCTGACATTGGATGTAATATTACAAATTTAACAATACTAATCTCTGCTTTAAATTATACCATTTAAAACTGAACCTCTTGATATCATTAACATGATTTTAAATGTATTGCCTAGAAAATATAATTTAGGAATTCCTCCTATAACAATAATATCAAGCTATTTCTAAATTGAGTTACAGATTTTATAGACCTGATATTTGCTTTTCTGATATGCGCATTACAAATCAATTGCTATGGATCCCAGATTTGTATAAAAAATCATAAGATTATATCTGTTCTTATAATATTTAATTTGGGGAAAACTATTCTATTTCCAGGGCCTACAAGAGATTGATACAAGCAAGGCAGATACTCTGGGCCTGGACTGCTGGGGCCTGTGCTTGAGCTCAATATTTTTATATGCTTACATTGGAGAGAATTTTTTGACATAAATATATCACATCTATGATACTGATAAATATTTTTTGTGATGATATTCCAAGGTGTTTATTTCAAAACATTTCCCTTCCTAATTGCTCAATTAATTTACATTTTAAGAAACAATTTAATAGAANTGCAAGATTAGTTCAAAACATTTAGGATAATGATAAATGTAATCAAAACAGTTGATATAATGCTAAGGCTAAAATCAATGTGCTTGTGTCAATTTGATAATATCAACCGGTAGCTGAGATGCCAAGTTTGAAAGCATAGATCCTCTTCTTTGTTATAGACTTTCATGATAATGAGTTAGGTAGTATTCATAACAATTTTGCTGCACTTTCTTTTTTGATGTATCATTTCACTTGAAAGGAAAATTTATCCATACCTTCAAGCTGTGGTAGGGAATCCTTGAGTATCTTAGCTATAGTTAGGAGTTAGTTTCTCTAAGATTTCCAGTCCAGTACCACAGAAATAATTCTGTTGCTTCACTTAACTTTCCCCTTGCAATAGTTCCTTTAGCCATCAGCTATATGCGCTATAGATTATGGATAGTGCTATAGATATTAGCGCAATTTTTATTTCAAGCCTATGGTTGGAATAAAATTGTTTTCTTTTCCACTGCCACCTTCTTGTTTAAGATTTTAATTTTATGGTTTATAGTAGGCCCTTTTAATTTATTATTCCAGTTTAATATTATTTTTTATATATTTTGGTAAAATTTTTATATTTTAATTTTTTTACAATTTAGATCTACTGTTGGTTTTACATTTTTCTTTATTGCTTATTTAAAACTCTTATTGAATGAATGTTATTATGAACAGTTATTCTTGTCTATCTACATCTTGTTTAAATGGTCTATTCTTTTTTCTATTTTTTTAGCATTCTCTCAACTTGATTCTGAATTTTGTGTAAAGTTATTGGTTCCAGGAACCAATTAGAATTTTTACCGAAATGGTTCACATTTTCAGTTCCTGGAATATATGACAATCTTTTTGTGTGCATTTTGCATTGATTAGGAAATGAGGTGACTTTTAATTTGGTTCTTCATCTAAATATTGGGGATTATATGTTCAAAATATCAAAATCAGTTCTAAATTAAAACAATGTATTCTTTTATACCATCTTCTTTAGTTCACAAAGGAGCTTTACAAAAGTTAACCCCTCAAAATGTGTAATTTACAATATTAGATTGTTGTTATTAATGATAAATCATTAAAATTATTCAACTATATTTGTCCATTTCATCCACAATCATTAACTATTTGTAAACTTTATCCACAGATTTTGTCACCTAGCTTTGCTGTATGAAGCACTTCGTGCTACTGGTATGGAAGGACTACTACAGACTCTGACTGACACATATGGGTATGGGATGGTAGGTTTTGGGATTTTAATTTTTCCAATTAACATCAAATATGATATAGATATATATTAGTCGAACATTAAACAGGCTAATTTTTTAATAAAATATTTTCTGATATAGGTACATAAATAAATGTCTTACCTCTAATGTCATTCTATTCTTGATATTGTCATTTCTGGTGAAGAAATCTGAAACTTTCTAAGAGATTTAATAAGTGAATTACTTCATTTTTAATTTTTCAGACTCAGTAATGTATAAATTGTAGAAACATTTTTCTGTTTAAACTTTTATATCTTAAATTATAAACGTCTACCCACTAGGTTCAGATTGTTGAATTGTTTCATTGTAAATTAACATTTTCCTGTAGAGTTAGGCAGTAACAGACTGAACAAGTGCCAATTTTGGGTGTCCAATTTTGCTGACATTGGATGTAATATTACAAATTTAACAATACTAATCTCTGCTTTAAATTATACCATTTAAAACTGAACCTCTTGATATCATTAACATGATTTTAAATGTATTGCCTAGAAAATATAATTTAGGAATTCCTCCTATAACAATAATATCAAGCTATTTCTAAATTGAGTTACAGATTTTATAGACCTGATATTTGCTTTTCTGATATGCGCATTACAAATCAATTGCTATGGATCCCAGATTTGTATAAAAAATCATAAGATTATATCTGTTCTTATAATATTTAATTTGGGGAAAACTATTCTATTTCCAGGGCTGACAAGAGATTGATACAAGCAAGGCAGATACTCTGGGCCTGGAGTGGTGGGGCCTGTGCTTGAGTTAATTTATTTTATATACTTACATTAGAGAGGATTTTTTTGTTGTAAGGATATTACATCTATGATATTGATAAATAATTTTTGTAATGATATTCCAAGGTGTTTATTTCAAAACTTTTCACCCTTCCTAATTGCTCCATAAATTTTTATATTAGCTATTTTAAGAAACGGTTTAATAGAATGTAATATCAAATAGTAATATGATAAATACAAGATAAAAGCATCCAGTATTTTGTCCAGCATTTACTAAAATGAATCATATTTATGAAATAGGAGACACTAGAGCCACACCCTGCCTTTCTGCCACCTGGGTGCTAACATAATTTGCGGTCCCATAAAATTAAAGACCTAAACCACACATTTCCTGATTTGCAGGTGAAAATTATTTTGAAAGACTTTGAAAAACCAGTGTTTTATGATTTTGTTCCCTTGCTCACATTGGTCACAAAACATCCATAACAATTAATTATGTATATTCTGTATGCCAACTTAGTATATAATCAGCATACGGAATAGTAAACCGTTAGTAGTTCACATTAACCTTCGACTATCATAATCATCACAATGCACTTAACTTAAAATGATATTATTTGTATGAAATCTATATTTTGCTACTAAATGTGAAAGTTTCTAATAAAAATTGCTTTGCAACATAAATATCTTTGACTAAATCCATTGAACTAATATTCCTTTCTCGTCTTGAGTTATCTGCAATCCTTTACTTTGCCAATCTTAAATTTCACATCATAATCTTTCTTAGATAAGTCATGTCTATCACACAAAAACAACAAATAATGTTATCATAATAAGATAAATGGTTTGCTGCCCTTTCAATGCCGCCACCCATGTTCTGTGCACCCCTTGCATCCATAGGATGGCACTGCTCTGGGAGACACTATCCCCGATAAGCAGGTGGATAGTTTACCTTTATTGTATTCAAACACCAGCTTGTTGGCCTAAAATCTCTCACCTAATATACACTACAGTCTCTTTGTCTTTTTGTAAATTACTTAGTCAAACTGGTGCACCAATGATAATGGGTGCTTTCCATTCATGTCAAAGTTGTGTCAACAAAAGTTAACCTGGGGTTAACTTTATATTACCCTGAATCACCTTGAATAGAACAGAATTCAGCCTCTGTGTGAAGAGGATGTGCATATAAGTAATTTGTTGGGAAGCTGACAATGATCTAGGATTAATATCAGAGGTTTGAGATTCTTTTTTCAATTTCAATTCTTAAATCATTTAAAGAAGAATCCTTTTGCACAAATAATGTTCTGGGTGAGGATTTTGCTTTGGAATTGACTGGAATGAACTTACTCATCTCAAAATAATACAGTCATCTTTCTCTTTATTCAGGTGTGAGATCTCTTAAAGGCTCTTTAGTTCTGAGAATCAGCTATCTTGTTAGCTCTTGCCATCATTCCTTCTTCTTCTGTCACACTTATATTACTCTAGGGCATGGATGATATTAAGCCAATAATACTCTTCCCTTCTGTTACAAATTTTTATGAATATACCTCATCTATCATTTTTTCTCTCTAACTCTCTCTTTATTTTCAGGCTTCTTTCTCACCCTCTCACCAAAGAAGAAAAATGTCATGATGTTCATTGAGGAGAATTATATGACAATCCTATATGAATATTGCCTGTTCAACAAATGCCTCTGGTTGTAATAATGACCATTAGTTATAAGATAATATTGCAAAGGAGAAGCAATGAAGAACTAAAGACAATAATGAAAGGGGAGGATGTGGTTAAATTCATAAAATCCCTAATAATACAATGGGGGTGGGCCATGTTATAAGGTGAATGGTTATACAATGGATATAAATATACAATGGTCAGGCCATGTGGAAAGGATGAAAGAAACAGCAATGCTAAAAAAGGCACTGGAAGGGAGACAGTATGCCACTAGATGGAGAGGAAGACCTAGATTGAGGTGGCTGGAGAACACAATAGAAGACCTGAGGAAGATGATAGTGAGGAATTGGAGGCAGCTAGCCAGAGACAGAGAGAAGTGGAGGCAGATTGGTATTGAGGCCAAGGCACACATATGGCTGTAGAAATAAGCAAGGGAGTGAAAGTTGGTGGGGAAGTGGTGGTGTTTACAAATGCTAGTAAATGCACTAAACAATAAAGCAAGGGAATATGGAATGAAAATAAACCTAAGTAAAAACACAGTAATGAGATTTACTAAGGAAAAGAAGGCTAAGATAATGGTCGGGGTGGATAAGGAAAAACTAGAACAGGTGGATAAAGTCCCATATTTGATGAGTAGTGTCTTGGGATTGGAGGTGTGGAGATGAGGTTCAAAAAGAATAACATTGGCAAAAAGAACTTTTGTGAAGCAAAAGAAATTGATGACTAAGGGTCTCGAAAAGGAATCAGGAAAACATTGGTAAAATCCTTGATATGGAGTGTTTTGCTGTATTAATTGTAAAAAATGGACCTTACAAAAAGAGGAGATCAAAAGATTGGAGGCATTTGAGATTTCCATTCTATGGCATAGAACGGAAAAGGTGAGCTGGGTAGATTGAAAAGCAAACTTAGAGGTTCTGGGAATGGTTGGGGAGGGTGGATTTTTATTGAAGTAATTAAGCACCAACAGAAGAAATGGGTGGGTTAGGGAAAGTAGTACTGCATGGTATGGGTACATATCCAGGCTATCTGGTTGTGCTGAGGTTAGGAGGAGTCCCTAAGGTAAGGATAGTGTATTTTGGTTAGGAGGGATCCAGTAAAAGAGAAGGGTCTTCTGAGTATAATTTATGTACCAAGAGAGATATGAAATAGTTTTACAATATAAATTGGATGATATCATTGAAAGCTTTATGCTATGAGTTTTTAATGTTATGTTTTTATTTTCTATACTATGAGCAAAGAACTATGTGAAAACAGTCGAGATATGACTTCAATTGTTTACTCTATGCCTTTGTCATTTTCCTCTTTCTTGTAAAGTTATGAATTGTGATTCATTTTATGATGTTGATGCTTTAATTTGTGTAAAAAATGTTGTATTTGGTTATCCTTTGTAAATATAATTCTTCTGCCTATGTTGTGTAAGACTGGTTTTAACCATCTGCTTGTAGGTCAAATTATTCCCTCTTTGGATAAGTCACCAAATCCTTGAGAGATTTTTTTACCTTTTTTTGACTAATTGATTTTTTGTATGGTACATGTATTTTTCATTTTATATTGTGGCTGTATATTTAAGTGATATTTGCTGATTACTTATTTCTAAGCATTAGTATTTTAAGTAGAAAGACTTGTGTTACTCTGTATTTGTTAGTAAGTGGAATTCAGCTATGACTTAGATAGTGAAATAACACAGTTTATATTTTATGATATGAATAAATTCGAAGCACTTACTTTTGAAAAGTAACAGAGTTTTGGCAAAAGATGTTACTTTCTCCTGAAATATTTAGGAAGGTGGAAGACAGTTAAATTTACTATTTTTCCATTGATTTGATTGATTTCATCTGATAACAGTTTAATTATTTTAATTCATCCAAATCGCTTTGTAGTTTTACACAATCTTCAATACCTCTAATAGTCTTGTAAATTATACAATCATCTGCAAATAGGTGAATGTTGGATTTGAGCTTATCAGGCATATAGTTAATTTAAATTAAAACTAGCAAAGGACCTAGAATGCTTCCCTGAGGAATTCCAGATGTTACATCTATAGCGGTAGAAGTTTTATTACCACTGCCGACCAAGACCCTTTGAGTTCTGCCACATATAAATGATTCAACCCACTGACCTATCCTAGGGCCTATACCTATGCAATACACTTTTTCCATTAGTATATTATGATCTAATACGTCGAAAGCTTTAGATACATCAATTATTATTGCGTCGGCCTGTTCTCCTTTGTCATATGCTTCCACCAAATCTCTGTTAAAGCATAATAATTGAGTTTTGCATGAGTGCCCTTTCCTTAAACCATGCTGACTATCATTGATCCAGTTATCTTTATCGGATAAGATTCTTAAGTAATCCGCTATCATTCTCTGGAATATTTTACAAATCACGCTCGTTAAAGTAAACGGCCTATAATTATCTAGCAATTTTCTATCTCCCCCTTTATGAATAGGAATTACTGTAGCGGTCTTCCAATCACTGGGTATATTACCATTATTCAGAATAATAGTGAATAGTCTACACAGATATGGTACTATTCGCAGCCGGAACTTTGGTCCGCGGAGATTTGGTCCGATACGATTTGGTCCGCTACGTTTTGGTCCCACGACAATTTGGTCCGCGGCGGCTGGGTGCTACGATGATTTAGTAACGACACGCGATAAATTTTTTGTTGTGCAAGGCTGAGATTTCTCATAATTAATTGTTATTGTCGTTTCTGGATAGAATTCAATAGTTTTGTTAGTATTTAACCTTTTGTTAAATAATAATTAGAAGTATGCCTTACTGGAATCGGAGCGTGCAATAGGGGAGGAAAACAGTTATCCAGACGTAAGAATATGACAAAACTATTGTTTATTTATAAATTAAAGTCTTTGATAAACAAG